>SCLH01062660.1:0-16559 GCA_004367855.1 Oikopleura vanhoeffeni
CTCATTTCAACATGCCGTCTCTAAACAGACAGTATAAGTTTGAAGACGAAAAAAATTGATGAAAAAGAACGGGGTTCAAGAGTCGGTTCTAGAGAAAGACAACGAGGCACAAATTCGAAATAAATGGCCAAACATTATCAAGCTCAGCAGACGGTATAAATCATAACCGGTACTAATCGAAGTTATAGACTTTGAAAAACACCCGCTTGCGTCGTTCTCAAATTAACTCATGCCGTGTTGCTGCTGGACTTTTAATTTTGCAGTTAAGCAGAATATTAATCGTTTGGATGGAAAGGCTAGACCAACAAACCGCAGATGATCCTCAGATTTGTCGACAAATATCCGTAGAATGTGGATGGAAAGGTTCAAAAAGTGACACCTGACCCCCTTTTAGGGGCGGTGCATCTCAAAAAGGGTTGTGACACTTTTCCATTTTTTTTCTCTTGATGGGTAAGCTTTTTGCACCTGTCTAAAATTTTCCGATAAAGTCGGATTCTTGTCGGCAGTTTTTTCTTTTTATGTCGAAAAAAACATTCCATAAGTATGAAAGCGTGGCGGCTTGTTTGCTATCAAAGGTGTCTTTAAATAAAGTAAAATCTATTTTTTCATGATTCATTAATTTTAAAAGCCGGTAAAAACCCCGATCTCGACCGCCAGTTAAAATTTGATTAAATTTGTTTTAACAATTTTATACCGTCAAAATTGAAGAATTTAAAATTTTTGATGAAATCTGAAATTGCGCACATCGAAGAAGAAACCATATCGCGTACCTGTCAAAATGCCACCGAGCCCGCCTAAAGTGATTTAACTGCGCACAACAGTCATTTGACGCCAAAAATATTAAGTAAGAGGATAGTGTCGGGATGTGACAAAATAACTCATGGGTGTAACAGTGCTTACAACCCACATGCTCAAGAGCTGGACAAGTTTTCCAGGTTTTTGACCCCTCATCTTCTGTCTGGGACACCCTGCATCAACACCCAATACGCCACTTGCATACATGTTCTTGAGACATGGAAGGATGCGTTCGGCCCGCCACAGGCTGCAGTTGCACAATCGGAAGGAGAACAGTCAGTAACTAAATATAATATGGGGGATGATCGTGACGAAACTTTTAAAGGCTAAAATAATTTCGGCCTTTAAATTTCGTGCGTTGCTGTGTATGAGTGAGGAGATGGGACATTGAGCAGGAGCGTGGTCTAGGAGGAGTTAAATTGAATGTGTGAAAAAAGAGAACCACTACAGGCTTTTGAAGATACAAAGCCAGCATTATTCATCTTGCTTAAAACAATAATAAGCTTAGTGGGAAATAAAATCTTATTTTTTATATAAACATACGACTTCGTTACACTTCGCAACACAGAAAAAAACAAGAGTAAAGATGATCCTTTCCCAAGTGTTTATTTCGAAATTAGCTGAAATGTTCAGATATACTAATAAAAGCTGGTTTGGCCAACTTCAGTACTCGAGAAAATTTGCAACAAATTTGCTAATATGCCGTGCGGTCAAGAATTATGGAAAATGCCACCCGTTTCATCGGCAATTACTGTCGTCCGGGAAAAACTGTCTCCAGGAAATTATGAGAATCGATTTAAAAACTTGCCCGAGAGCCAGTAACTCATGCTCGCAGAATGAAACTCGAACTCGAGCGCTTTTAAATTTACAACCCTGGAAACTCGAAATATTATTTTTAAATTTGAAAAAAGTGCTGTCTATCTTGTGAAAGAAACTCAAAATAAAATCACTGAAAACCTGATCTGAAACTTGGCTAAGGTTCATGTATTGCAATGATTGAGTTGATGAATTACTTTGAAATTTAAGTAGTTCAGTAAATCAAATCCGAAACCTTATTTTCTGAACTCTATTTTCAAAAACTTATAATAACGCAAGAATTTGAACACTGTTGTTGAAACTAAGTTGTGTAAGTTTACTCTTTGTATTCAAATAGTACATTTTATAAATTGGGAGCATTTCATGCAGGTTCAAAGCCTTATAAAACAAAGCCCACCAGTACTCTTGCAATAGGAAAGGATCGCAATAATTAAAAAAAAATGCCGAAACAGTTCTATTAGCAGTAGGTTCACAAGACGATAGGGAAGTAGGCACCGAAGAAAACCTTTACACCGTTTTAACTTACCACAAGCAGAGCTGGACAAGTTTTCCAGTTATTGACCTCATTTTTGCTCCGGAGGCACCCTATATCAACAACGTAAAAAACATCCATTTTCACCACGGGGTGGTCTAGAAGCATGAAATTTCTTCGGCCGGCCACAGTTGCCAGTCTACGTACAATCGGAAAGAGTACCAGTCAGCAACTAAATAATTTTTATAATGGAAACCGCAAACTTGCACGCCTATTTAAAATTTAAACTCGAAATAGTATTTTGAAATTTCCAAAAAGTGCTTTCGGTTTGCTTTTTGAGAAGTAAGACTTCAAAAAATGAAGACTGAAAAACTGTGATCTGAAACTTGGCTTACGTCATGATGAATTCAATTCATTGATGATAATTTTGAAATTTGAAGTTGTGTTATGTAGATTAAAGGCCAAATTACTTTTTGAACTTCATTATGAAAAAAATTCGAGCAAATATTTTTGGTTGAAAAGATTTTGTTCCGGTAATACCTTAGGATGGGTGAAACCCCGGCCGTGAACAAAATTGGATGCATTCCTATTATATTACCACAACATGAGGAAAAATCGAGGAAGCCATTCTGTGTCAAATTTAAGGAGATTATTTTTTTGAAAATTTTTCGACATATATTATTGGGTCAAAGATTTGCACGCTGGCTTCTGCTTCTATTTCTGAAGAAAACCAAATTGCTTAAATATATATGTATTTGAACCCAGAAACATTGAATTCTCGGCTGATTTGAAACTTCTTTAGAAAACATGTTTTCTTTATGTCTATTTTTTTTTCAAAAATTTCAGTTTTTGGGGTTTGGAAAATCACAAAAAAACTCGGAGCATCTTTTTCACAAAAATCAATTTTTTTTTTTTGAAATTTTGAAACCTACACGTTACACCCTAATTTGTTAGTAGATGTTCGTAGACCCCAACTCAATTGATTAACATGAAATGAAAAAAAGAATTATTCCCTCAATGGCCGTCAGCCAAAAAAAGTTATAAGGCCTTTAGAATATGCTGATAAAGCGTCCAGTTTTTAGTCTTGTCCACAAAACAATCGATTTTCGAAATGCATACATTAAAGCTTGTTATTATATCACTTAATGTTCTAATCATCGACCGTTAATGATCAGCAACCTTATATATATATATAATTACATCATTATTCTTCTTTGTTTGGTTACGCCTTAAGAATTCTCAGCCGTGTTTGTTTGGTAAATGCCTCCCGATTTTTGTACTTGGACGTGGTCTTACACCATTGTAAGGTAGGGTTGCCTCCCGAGTAAAAAATCAGCTACCCTCTCTCTCTCATAAAGATATGTCAATTTTTGTCAAATCTATATATAGCTAAAAACTCCAGGCTACGTGTACTGCCGTGAAAATTTTGCTCCAGCATTGACATCTCAAATTTTCTATATACCAAACGATTCACTGGTCTGTTTGTAACACCCGGAAATAGATGTGCCCGGAAAACTCAATATTTCAAAACAATGATTTTATGGTGCTTAAAAAAGATGCCGGACAGCATCGACTTTGTGGTAACGGTATTAGCCAACTGGATGGTATATATCTCTGACATGGTGAGGCTGTTATATATCTCCCAGTGCGCGAATTTCTCTTGATTGGTCTGCGTGTAAAACACGGTAATTTAGCATTACAGCTAATAAGAAACTAAATGAAAATAACCAATTAGAAAGGAAATGTTTTTAAAAATTATTTAGAATACGAATTTTTTCAGAAATTTTTTTCAAAAAATTTTGCCGATCGCTGATTGGTTGAAGCATAAAATGCGCAAAAAGTGACTTTGACTGCGGCGAAATTGAAACCGCATCGATTAAATTAGACGAAGGAAAACATATTTTAATTTGTTTTACAAATCGGAATTGGTTGATGAAGGAGTAATCAAAATGGACGAAAATTTGTCAATTTGGTAGCATAACAAACTTTTTACTGTAAGAATTGAGGAACATCATGACGAAACAAAGAAAGCCACCATTAGATAGAAAATTTTTCTGGAGGTTTGATTTTATCTTGTATTTTGTTTAGGACAAATTTTTCAACGAATTTTGCCATCGCTGATTTTGGTTGGAAAATAAGAAAAGCAGTACTCCAAAAGGATCAGTTTGACCCCCCGGAAATAGAACCGCTATGATTAATTTATACTTAGGAAAAAAAATTCAAACCAATCAGCCGATCGCAAGATTTTGAAAAATTTCTGAAATAAATTAGTTTAAAATAATTTTTTAAAAATTTTCCTTTCCGAATTGTTACTTTTCAATTTATTTTGTTATGAGCTGGAAATGGCTGAATACCCGTGTTTAGCACCACCAAATCAAGAACGCCTGTAGCACCACCCTGACGTCATCTAGACCTATTAGTTGGCTAATTACCCGTTTCTCTCTCTATATATAGTCCGACTCTTGCGCATCTTTTAACACCAGTAATCGATTGCTTTAAAATATTCGCAGTTTTCGGGCCACCGTCTATTTCCGGTTACCACCACGTGATCGTTTGAGTATGATGAAAATTTGAGATGTCAATCTCGAGCAAAATTTTACGCAGTACACCGAAAAAAGTTAGTAAAAATTGCGAGAGAGAGATGCTGCATTTGCTTGTTTTTGAAAAAAAACGAAAAACTCAATATTTACCGACCTTAAACAGCGCAGCCGAGTGGCTCGGATATTTTTTTCTGACCAAAATTTCAAAGGCGTCAAAAACATCCTAGGATCCGAAATTTTCAATGGTCATAAACTTTTTAACGGGTGCTCATGTTTTTGCTCGGGAGTCATTTCTAGATTAATATATTGTGAAAATCTGGTCCATGCTCGACCTAGATAAAATCAGTTTATCATTTTTTTGCTGGATGCAACGTGGAACCAATTTTTTTTGACTAGCTACTTCAGTTTTAGGTTATATTATCCTCTCCAATGCTAGGTTGTACGTGTTTCTCATGATTTGTCAAAATAATTTTTGATTTTGAACTTTTTTTACCGAACAATCACGGATTCTTTGGTCAGTTTTAGTCATTCTGTTGAAAAAACCACTGCTAAAAGGGTTTTTTTTCCCATATTTCATTGTATCATCGGATCCGCATAGGTTCCGTTTGTCATGTTTGAAGACCTTCATGTAAATCTGCCTTTCTCAGGTCACCCATCTAATCCCCTTTATCCACTTTCTTGGTGTAGAATGCCGTAGCCACTACTCCTTCTTTAACGTGTGTTGATTTTAACGTTGTGGCTACGCATTTTAACCAAAAAGTGATAAGGAGATATATGGTTCCCGAGATATAATCCGCGTGGGGTACGTCGATTGTCAGGATCTAAGAAACCATTTGAAATTTTTTATTTTCGAAAATTAGATTTTTTTATTTTTTTTCTCAAGATTAAATTAAGAGTGACCTAATATAACCAAAATACGCGTCAACGGGGTAAAACTTTGAAAGTTACAAACAATTGAAGGAAATTTATAGTTAGAAATAATAGGAAATTTTGGAAATATTTTTACATCGAAAATTTTTTTTTAATATTTTTGGAATGAAACCGATAACAAAAATTAGAATGAGATAAAAATTAGCCTTCTACTGTGTCTGAGAGCCGAAATATAACTGGCGTGGGGTACTCCCCGTTGAACCCACATACTTATTTTGGTAGTATATTACCACTTCAAATTTAAAAAATCGTATTTTATAGCTGTATCATCCAATTAACGTGGAATTTGCGTAACTTGGGTCTTTTACTATGCTCTTTCTTTTGGTGCCTAAGTCTTCTCTTTGCCTCTCTCACTTTTTGAAATATAGCAACTTTGTCGAGGCACGCTTTTCAATCTCAAAAATTGACATGAAGTTTTTCACATGAAAATTTGCCCAAAATTGAATTTTAAAAGCTTTCACTAGTATGAAATTTTCAATAATTTTATGTGTTAAAAAATAAGAAGATTTTATTCATCCAATCAAAAAGTCATGCGACGCTATTTGCCTTACTTGGCGCTTATCAGTCTCCTCTCGCCGGTTTCATAGATGCCGCAGATTGTTGCGGTAGAACTCTTTTGATAGCCAATAGTAAGGCGGATTTTTTAATGTTGATATGTGAAACTGATATCCTCCCAGTTTTTCTTCAAATGAGGGTTTCACGTCAAAAAAAATATTTTTCAATGCTCTCTGATAAAACAATTTACCTTAAAATGAGAAAAATTATATTTTTTTCATAATTGGTCTGATACACAATTGTTAGAGCTTTAAAATGAATTTATTATATTTGCGTTAACGTGTCCTGAGATGATCATATGATTTTTTGAAAATTTTATTTTTTCACTTTTTTGGAGATCTGAGTACATGGGTTAAGCATACTTCGTTTGATTGGATTTTGTTCCAATCAATAATTAACTTTGTTAATCGTCTTTTAAAAACACACTCAAAAAACTGGAAGGCGTCAAAATTTAGGTATAATTTGTTTTTTATTTTTATCAATTAGCAATCAAAAAATACGGTCCTGTCCAATTATTTCTATATTTTATTTGTCTAATACGATTTCTGGGTCAAAATCTGAAATTTTAAATTTCAAGAAAGACGAAGACACCGAAATTTTGGCACGTTCAAAGAAATATTTTTTTACTTGAGATGAATTAAAAAAAAAAGTATTCGGTGGACGGCTTGACAATCTGACAATTTCATTTAATTTTGATTAACGAGGGCTTCAACCGATTTTTCCTCAACCTTAGTTTCGTTCCAAAAATTATAATTAAAAGTATGAAACAGAGCGAAGGAACAAAACGAGGGTATATTTGAAATAAATAAAAGGTGGAATTCGCAATTTTTTTAGTCGGTTAATTCAGAAAAATGAGTTTGAAAATTTTTGAACGAAAAATACAAAAATTTTCGAAATTCTCGAGCTTATGCCAAAAAATCTGACATTTATGATGCTGGGTGTAAATTATTTGATCAATAAAATTTTATTTTTGCTTCCGGTTAACCTGATTAATCGGTTGGTTCAACATAAAATTCTCAAAATTGTTCAAAAATTTCGTTCTTGAGATTTTTATACTAATCCAAAATTAGGATGCAGCTTAATGGCCTTCTGAAAAAGTTTATCAAGCCGGTACAACCCCCTTCAGGGGGAACTGGTCACTAAAATTTAATTTAATTGGTAGAAAATAACCGAACAGTGCTCCGAAGCATATAAAAAAAGTTTCCGAAGCATATAAAAAAATTTCGCCAACGTATAATAGCCTTTCAGGAGGCTATTTTTTGAGCGTTGTTTACAAAAAACTCTTATCAGATCAACCTTCAATTTTTCATGTTTGATCAAGTTGAAGAGTTAAACTTTTGGAGAAAAATATACTATATTCTAGAAATTTCATGTTTAATATAAGAAAAAAAAGTTTTAAAAGCAAAGTTAATTAAATCACGTGATACCACTTCATGATAAGCCCAAGGAAATGTATGGTAATCTCAATACCTGCGCAATGCTCTGATGGACTTTATCTGTGGGGAATCAAGAAATATTTTGAAATTTGTTTGAAAAATCATGTTTTTATGAAACAAATTGTTGGTTTTTTCGATTTCATGAAATTATTTGATTATTATTACAATATCAAGCTAAATATGGTAAAAGTGTATCACTCTGGCATGATTATCATCAACTATTTATTTTTCAAAACATATCAGTTTATCCATACTAATATCGAAATCAGATATTTTGAAATTTCACTCCTAAAGAATTATTTTACCTCTAGATATTTCCAGAAGACTAATTAATTTTGCAAATTGTACTCGAAACATTTTTCTAAAAACTGGCTAATTTCAAGTTATATTATTCCAGATTTTGATAAAAAGTATATTTTCGGAAGTAAAAGTTAAGCGAAAAATGGCCTTTCAATCAACTCGTCATAAAATTCGAACCAAGTATCCGAAAAATTTTTAGGAAATATTTTTAGATTCACATTGTTAAATTTCAAAATGTATCAGAAGGAAAAGTTTCTGCGATCATTTTTGGCTGATTTCGAGTGACTTTAGCATTTCAAAAAGCTATATGCCTCGGTGGGTTAAAGGATACAAGCCAGATAAGCCATCTTGACGAAATATTATTAAGCTTGTTGAAAAATTTAAATTTTTCTTGCACATACACTTCTTTACATATGAGCAACACAAAAAACCTGGGTCAAAATGGTGAAACAACCTTTTCCCAGTTTTTATGTCGAAACTAGCGAAAACGTTTACATATCTTGTAGAAGTGGTAGGCAAAACTTTATCTCGAGCAAACTTGCAAATTTCGCTTTATGTTCTTTAGAATAAGTAAAAACCACCGATTTCGGCAATTATTCGTCGGAAAACTATCTCCTACAAAAAATTATAAAATTCATCCAAATTTAATCGAAGCTTGCTCAGCCAGAAGAAAAACTCAAACTCGTACGCTATTTGAAATTTCAACCTGAAACTCGAATTATGATTTTTTAAGCATATGAGAAAATTTCAAAAAACAGAGCTTCCATTTTTTTGAAAGAAGACTTATAATATAGTCACTTAAAAACTGATCTGAAACATTGCTTACTTCATGATGAATCATGTATGACATCTTGAAATTGTATTGATTAAAGCTACCAAATAGTACGCTGAGATCAATTTGGAGCATTTCAATGCCGCAAAGGCATCATTTAACCAGCGACCAGTACCCCCTTAAATTTTGTAAAGAACGATATTTACAGAATTCAAAACAGTATTTATTTGGGGTTCAAAAAAATACGACGGCGAAAAACATTTACCAAAAGTTTTAACTTACCACAAGCAAGACCTGGACAAGTTTCAGTTTTGACCTCATCTTCTGATTGACATTCTGCGTCAACACCAAATAGTCCATTATCACATTTTCTTGAACATGTTATTTCTTCGCCACCACAGGTGCCAGTTGCACAATCGGGAAGAGAACAGTCAGCAACTAAATAATTTAATTAAAACACCGTTCAATAGTGTGAACAAATACCAAGCAATTACAACAATTTGCATTTAGAACCCCCTTAACATCACGATGGGTTGAAATCATAGATATGATGCAGATCCAGTGAAAACTATTTAAAACGCCCAAAGCATAGGATGTTATCGGTTTTTCAAGGACGGGAAAAAACATTATCAAACATTGAGATTTTATCATTAAAATAAAACAAATTGTATGGTTCTTACTTGAAAGTTGATAATAGTCATTATGAAATTCAATGAAACAGAAAATGGTAGACTCCCACTGTTTTTACTTACGACAAGCAAGAGCTGGACAAGTTTCATTTTTGAGTTCATCTTGTGCTGGACATTCTGCATCAACACCAAATTGTCCACCGGGACATGTTCTAGAACAAGAGAGTTCTTCACCACCGCAGGTGTCGGTTGCACAGTCGTCAAAAATACAGTCAACAACTAAATTATAATAATTAGCTCCAGAAGCTTTTAACACAAGAATTTGTCCGCAACCTGAATAAAGTCTTAATCATATATATCAAAGGTATCATCTCATGCGGATTCGGGGAAAATTTTAAGATGCTCTTGTAAAACTGTGATTTTTTACTTAATTTATAAATTTGCAAATATACCATTAAAAATATTGTGTTACTGGTCGAGCAAACACAAGCCAGGTCAAGCCACAACTTCTGGCTTGATTCAAAGCCGAGTCAAGCCAAGGGTTCATTGGCTTGACTTGACTAGGCTTGACTCAAGCCAATTTTGAATTAAGATGTGATCGAAAAAACCTTATTTATTAAACAGAGGGCTCTTAAGTCCCATTGGCCAGACGGCTGAGTATGCGGGTCAAGTGGTCAACCACTATATTTTTGTTTCCGAATTATAATTGTTTTTCACCGACAATTTCGTTTATTCCATGTTCACGAGTGAGAAATTCATGAGTTTTGCAGAAATAAAATCAAATTAAATTTGGAATTCAAGCGTTCAACTTGTAAATCAAGTTCCTTCTTCTGTTGTTACTTCCAGCGATCTCATGTAAACAATTGGTGGAGCATGAAAGATATCACTTGCGTGAACTTTAACATCGTCAAAAATCTCAGCTTGAGTATTAACAATTTCCACAACAACAGTTCCTGCAATTTCTATCGAATATAAATAGTCGCCATTTCCTTCCTTTTTTCAAGATTTTGAATTTCATTCAAACTTTTTAAAGCCGATTATATAAAAAGCTATCGGTGGTTTTCTAAAGCATAAATTTATGTTGTGTAAAATGATAATCACGAATCTGTCAAAAAAAATTTTTTGACGAAGAACAAAATTCTGTTTCTCTACGATTTAGAGGGAAAACAACATTTCGAAGAAAAAACCAAAGTTTGGCAAAAAAAATTAATTGAACAAACCATGCCCTATATTGATGATGGGGGCTCTAAAACACAATTATTTTTCCGGCCCTTTCAGAACACCAAAATGGCTCGAAATACCCAGAACGCCTCAAGTTTTAATATGTTTGTTGCAAAAACCATGGTCAAAAATAATCTACAAAATTTTTCAAATAGTATATTTCAAATTTGATTTTTACAAAATATTTCCTGTTTTTGTTCGATCACAACACTTGTCCAAGTTTCAAGAGAGATCGGATCCGAGTCGTAAGCATAATTCATATTTCCACTAATTGCACTACAAATA
Source organism: Oikopleura vanhoeffeni (assembly GCA_004367855.1). Taxonomy (NCBI): domain Eukaryota; kingdom Metazoa; phylum Chordata; class Appendicularia; order Copelata; family Oikopleuridae; genus Oikopleura; species Oikopleura vanhoeffeni. The sequence continues at coordinate 10,752 of SCLH01062660.1, forward strand.
TGCAGTACGGTTGAATCAGGCCTGAAAAATACCACTGGATTTCGATCTCCATATACCGAATAGTCTGCTCCTACACCGACTCGAAAAAGATTTGCCCAAAATGATGATGTGGTCACAGGCCATAATTCGAAGGAGACTTTGTAAATTTGATAGAATTTTGGAAATGTTTGAATCAAATTACTTTGTGCGAGTTGGAAGCAAACTTCTGGACAAGTATCTGTTTTAACTTCAGATTCTGCTGGACACTCAGCGTTGACTCCAAATACTCCATTCTCACAAACTCGTGTACATTCAATTGCTTCTCCTCCACAAAAGCTGGTACAATCGGGTAAGTCACAATCAGTAACTAAAAGCGATACATTGTAGAGATACATGTATTTGCAATCAAAAAAACGTAAAATTCTCAACCCTAGTCGGAAATTCTAACAAGGTGGTTCTGAATGTCAATTTGCATGCACAAATAAAGTTTTTCATAAATTTGATAAAATAATCGGATCTAATAAATCTATTTTGACTTACAGAAAATATTTATTTCAACGTTAAAGTCTATTTTTGGAGTTTCATCCCCTTTATTGACAGAAATTAGGCTTATTATTATTTGTTATTTGATAAAGACGCTACTTTTCATAAAAAAGCAGTGCGCGCAGTATCTATGATAAAAAGAAGTGAACGCAAAGTGAAAAAAATTCCATACCAATATTTATAAGAATTTTATTCGCTTAATATCTTCGCTTTAATAAAAGTTATTTTTCAAACTATAGCAGAGAGTTTAACAATTTTTACGAAATTCATTTTTTTCATTTTTACGAACCACATAAACGTAAACTTATTATTTCTTGTCCAACATATGGTTTGATGTTATGTTATCGTGTTATTTTTGAAGTTTCAACTGATTTGTGTAATACCTGCTTGAGTTTTTAGCTGCTGGAGAAAAATATATATAATTTGTGAAAATCATGTCAGAGTGGTACTCTCATACAATATTTGCAATATTTTGTAATAATAATCAAATAATTTTATTAAACTGAGAAAACTTCCAATTTTTTCATAAAAAACGTGATTTTTTCATAAATATTTTGAACATATTTTCAAATATTATTTGATATCCAACAGAAATAGTCAATCAGACAAACGTTATCAGTAAAACAAAGCACTGCGCAGTTATTCAGATGAACATACATTTCCTGGAGCCTACCATGAGGAAGTATCACGTGGTTTAATTAACCTTGATTTTCAAACGTTTTTTTCTAGAATTAAACATAAAATTTTAAGAATATGAAATTTTTCTTTCGAAAATTTAACTCTTCAACTTGATCATTAAGGAAAAATTGTAGGTTTATCTTATAAGAGTTTTCTGTAAAAATGCTCTAAGTTTAGCCTCTTGAAAGACTTTTATGCCTCGGCGGAACTTTTTTTTAAATGCTTTGGAGGGTTAAGAGTTTAATACAGCCTGAGTTTTCTCGTTTACCGCGTTTTTTTATTCCGATCCAATACTCGATTGTGATCGGTCAATATCCGAAATACCTGTATCTGATTGGTTCATAGGATCGGAATAAAAAAACGCGGTTAACGAGAAAATTCAGGCTGAACAAAAGCAAAATACAGAAAAAATGGGCCCAAAATATAAGTAACCTTATTCATACGGTTTGAATCATACCGAACTGATCGAAGTATAACTTTGAAAAAACGCTTGGGTGTTCTAAAATTGACTCAGGCCTGTTGCTGTGAAGTTTAAATTTGGAGTATTGAATCGTTAGACGAAGGCTAGACCTATCTCCTCAGATTTTCGCAACTACCCTCAAATGTGATTGAAATGCACCAAAAGCGACACTCCCCCCTCAAGTGATTATTATGCGCACAACAGTATTATTGTAGAAAAATATTAATTTGAAGTTTTGATTAACAAAATATTCATTGGGAACAGTTTCTACTTACCACAAGCAAGAACTGGACAAGTTTCAGCTTTGACTTCATTTTCTGCTGGACACCCTGCATCAACCCCAAATACTCCATTTTCACATGTTCTAGAACACGAATTTTCTTCGCCACCACAAGTGCCAGTTGCACAATCGGGAAGAATACAGTCAGCAACTAAATAATTTTATAAAGCTGACGAACTTTGTAAACTAAAATATTTTCCCGGCCTCAATTGGGTCTGTATGATAAATATAACTTGAAGGGGAACTTGTCGCTACAATTTAATTTCGTTGGTAAAAAAAAACAAACAGGGCTTTAAGGAGACAAGCCAGATGTGCCATCCTGTTGAACTATCATTAAGCTTGTGGAAAAAATCTTAATTTTTTAAATATACATGAACTTTTTTCCACATAAGCAACACAAAAGAATCTCAGTCAAAATGGTTGAACTACTTTTCCCAGGTTTCATGTCAAAATTAGCTAAAATGTTGACAAAATTTGTAAAAGTGGTAGGCCAAACTTTATCTCGAGCAAAGTAGCAAATTTCGCTATATTCTCACAAGAATATGGAAAAAACCACCGTTTTCGGCAATTATACGTCGGAAAACTGTTTCCTAGAAAAATTATAAAATTCATTAGAATATTTTTCAAGCCAGCTCAGCCAGAAATGAAACTCAAGCTCGAGCGCTTTCTGAAATTTTAACCGGAAACTCGAAGTATGATTTTGAAATTTCGAAAAAAGTGCTTCGATTTTTCTGAAAGAAGACTCAAAATAAAGTCAAAGAAAAACTTATCTGAAACTTGGCTTACGTCATGATGAACCATTGGAGATATTTTGAAATTTAAGTTGTTTCAGTAGATTAAAGCATACGTCATTTTTGAACTTCATATTGAAATAAATAAAAACCAAAATTTCGAAATATTCTTTGAAAATTTGGTCGGTAGTACGTTTTGCTATCGAATACTACACTTTAATCTTTTTTGAGCATTTCAATGGCCAAAAGGCCTTATAAAACAGGCGACCAGTAGCACAAGATTTGAAAATTTCTGTCCTGTCCTATCCTGAGGCAGGAAAATTTCATTATTCTAGGACTGGACAAGGACAGTACAGGTATAGCCGACCTCTGCTAGTACCCTCTTAAATTTGAGTAAGAAACCATTTAAACTGAATTCGAAACAGTATTCATTGGGAGTTCAAGAAAATAGTACGAAGAAAAATCTTTACCCAAAGTTTTAACTTACCACAAGCAAGAGCTGGGCAAATTTCAGTTTTGACTTCATCTTCTGCTGGACACCCTGCATCATCACCAAATACTCCATTATCACATGTTCTGGAACATGAAATTTCTTTACCGCCACAGGTGTCAGTTGCACAATTGGGAAGAGAACAGTCAGCGACTTAATAAAAATGATTAGCTCCAGAAGCCTTTAACACAAGAATCTGTCCGCAACATCATCTCATGCAGATTTGGGGAAAATTTTTAGATGCTCTTGTAAAACTGTGATTTTTTACCCAATAAATAAATTTGCAAATATACCATGAAAAAATAATGTGTAACTGGCCGAGTCAACTCAAGCCAGAAGTTCTGGCTTGATTTAAAGCCCAGTCAAGCCACGGGTCCATTGGCTTGACTTGACTCAATGAAATTTTGAATTAAGATGTAATTAGAAAAACCTGGCCTATTAAACAGAGGGCTCTCAAGTCCCATTAGCCAGATATGGCCACGGGTGAGTATGCGGATTAAGTGGTCAACCACTGTTATTTTGTTTCCGAATAATAATTGGTTTTCATTGACAATTCCGTTTATTCCATGTTCAAGAGTGAGAAATTAATAAGTTTTGCATAAAGAGAAAATTTAATTTGAAATTCAAGCGTATAATTTGGTGATCAAGTTCCTTCTTCTGTTGTTACTTCAAGCGATCTCATGTACACAGTTGGTGGAGCATAAAAATTATCACTTGCGTGAACTTTAACATCGTCAAAAATCTCAGCTTGAGTATTGATAATTTCCCAAATAACAGTTCCTGCAATTTCTATCGAATATCGAAAGTCGCCATTTTCATCCTTTTTTCAAGATTTTGCATTTTATTTAAATTTTTAAAAGACGATAATATAAAAAGTTATCGTTGGTTTTCTGAAGCATGAATTTTTGGTGTGTGGAATCATAATCACGAATCTGTTAAAAACAGTTTTGATGAAAAACTAAATTAAGTTTATCTTTTATTCAGAGGAAAAACGAAATTTCGACGACAAATTTGTTGTATATTAATAATGGGGTCTCTTAAACATTATCAATTATTTCGGCATTTTCAGAACACCAAAATTGCTCGAAAAATCCAGAACGCCTCGGTTTTAATCTTTTTGTTGAAAAAACCATGGTCAAAATTTATCTACAAAATTTTCAAAATCGTATATTTCAAATTTGATTATTACAAAATTGTTCCTTTTTTTGTTCAATAACAACACTTGTCCAAGTTTCAAGAGGGATTGGATCTGTGTTGTAAGCATGATTCATATTCCCATTAAGTGCACTAGCAATAGTCAGTACAGTTGAATCAGGACTGAAAAATACCACTGGATTTCGATCTCCATATACCGACCAGTCTGCTCCTACACCGACTCGGAGTAGGTTTGCCCAAGATGATGATGTGGTCACAGGCCATAATTCGAATGAGACTTTGTAAGTTTGATAGAATTTTGGAAATGTTTGGATCAAATAATTTTGTGTGAGTTGAAAGCAAAGCTCTGGACAAATATCTGTTTTAACTTCAGATTCTGCTGGACACTCCGCGTCGACGCCAAATACCCCATTCTCACAAACTCGTGTACATTCAATTGTTTCACCTCCACAAAGGCTGGTACAATCGGGTAAGTCACAATCAGTAACTAGAAGATATACGTTGTAGAGAAACCTTTATGTTCAACCCAAAATATAGTTAAATTTCAACATTTGTCTGTTTAACCCACATACTCAGCGCTGGCCATATCTGGCTAAAGTGACTTGCGATCTCTATTTTTAATAAGTTAACTTTTTCCGAAAACATTTTTATTTAAAATGATCGGTGTTTTTGAAATTTTCTATCTTTTGGCTTATTTATCTTTTCTCTATCTTTTGTAGTTCTTAAGATAAAGCAATGTTGTCGACCCGGAATCGGGGCCCTCAAAAAATTCAAATGAGATTTGAACTTGAAAAATAGATTTTATGAACTTTGCCACCGTGATTTAAGGATTTATTTTATGTGTCAAAAAATGAAAATAAAATATTCATAAAATCAAAATTTTTTCTTTCTTTTTGATTTACACACATNTAAGACCATTGAATTTCTCGTCGTCGACGTCGCTTTCCCCATCCCCTTAATAAATTACAGACAAAACCCCTTTTAATATAATCTACCTTGCCCCTTGGTAAATTTGAGCCAAAGTCCCCCTTAATTAATTAGTTTCTTGAGATAAAGCAATGTTGTCGACCCGGAATCGGGGCCCTGAAATAATTCAAATGAGATTTGAACTTGAAAAAATAAAAAAATAGATTTTAAGAACTTTGCCACCGTGATTTTGGGATTTATTTTATGTGTCAAAAAATGAAAATAAAATATTCATAAAATCAAAATTTTTCTTTCTTTTTAATTTACACACATCAAATTGTTTTCGATTTTCTCTCGAAAAAGGTAATTTCTTGCAAAAATATATATGATTATAAGTTATTTTTGTGCAAAACAACAACTCATGTGTCCCTCTAACGAATATATCGAACATTTATACCGTTTACTTTTCAACACCTGGTTACATCGGACAACCATGCGGCGCGAACTAAATTTCTTTGTTATTTTTTTGTCGCACAAACTTGATAAAAAAACTTATGACGTTGTTATTAGAAGCCAAAAAATATCG
>SCLH01062661.1:0-32023 GCA_004367855.1 Oikopleura vanhoeffeni
AAAAGAGAGAAGTGGCTCAAGCTACCTTAATTAACAGCAAAAAAGACACAAAAACGGGATCGATAGAGAAGATCCTTTCAAAACAACTTCTGTTCCAACATAAAATAATTTGAATTTTTTTTGATGGGAGTTTCAGTATTACGCAGGAGTTGAATTTATAAGGATTTTCGCCTATGTTTTACTTCCGGGAAAAATATTTCGGAACTAGAACTAAAATACAAATGACGAGATTAGCCAGTTTTCAGAACAGTTGTCAAAAATCATGAATTTTTTCATCCAAATGTTTTGACTTATTTTATAATTTAACTATAATTTATGAGATAATATAAAGCAGAACAAATTTTGACCGTAGGCCAGATACTTGTGCATCGTTCTATTCGAGAAAAATGCAACTTGTGAAGAACACGTCACCGGTGTATTACGTGATATGGCTATTCCTTGTTTTATTTTCACTAAATATTTTCTAGAACAAATAAAATTAAATCTTTAGAAATCATAAAATGTGGGATGCAAAATATTAACTTTCAACTTTCCTTATCGACAGAAAAAATTTAACATTCCACACTACCTAGAGCTTTCTGTAAACAACGTTCATAGTAAGCCACCAATTGTGGCTTCTGGTGCTTAACAAAACTTTTTATATGCTCCAATGCTTAAGAATAAATTAATTTCAATCAACAATATAATTTTTGATCATAATTAAATTTCACCTTTGAAGTACAACTTCAAAATGAAAGAGTCATTACTGGTAAAGTTACTTGTTCAAGAAATTCATCTTTGAAATTGACAATAAAATTTCGAAAAATTCAAGAAGAAATAGTTTTTTGAAATTCACAATTTTTGTTTCTAGAATTAAAATTTTTCGATGAAATTCTTGAATTTTCAATATTGATGGATAATATTTATCATGAAAAATTAAAATTCAGCGAACGTCCAATTTGTTATAGATGATCATTTTCGTTATATATGATATAATACTCTTTAATTTTTTGATTTTCGAGTTCGCAGAATGTTTTTCAAATATGTTGTTTTGATGTAATTTTAACCCCGCGGTTTTTACTTCCAGGCAGAAGCTGACTGTTTAAAACCTTAATTTTTTCAAGCAATCAGGAATCGCGGCAAATAAATTTCAAGAAAGTGATCAAAAATCACTTTGCTAATAAAATTCGTACAATATTGTCAATTGACGTTTTCCTTGGATACTTCGTTTATTTCGCGGCCCACTCTGAAATGTGTGTGTTATTTAAAAATTCCCAATTTTCGAAAATTTGTGATCTGCCAGCGGCATTGGTGGGCATTTTAAGAGTATTAATTTATTTTTTTCACTTTATTAGAAAATAGGACAAAAAAGGGGGATCAAGTAGAAGCGGGTTGGTGAGGGGAGAACGCCTCCATTTGTGCACAAAGATGTATTAAACAGGAATTAAGGGCAAACAAACAGGAATAATATGAAAAATCATCAAAAAAGAAACAAAAAATTATAGAATTAATATTTGAAAAACCACAAAACTAATAATTACTATGCAAAAAGTTCAAGCTGTACATAAACGGGTTGCAAAATACTTTGAGCCATATTGCATGGGGATAATGTTCTGAAGCCGGTCTTACCATGACTGCAATAAATCAATAATAATAAAGTAATAAGTTAAGCTTCATAGGTAGTGCTATCGTTAACTTCTACTGACAATTGCGCTTTTGCGCCCATTGTATCTATTTATTTTAAAAAAACAAGAATGTTTTTGGTCATGAAAGATAGCTTGAGAAGTAAGTACCAATTATCGTTGTCAAATCATAACTATATCATTTTAACAATATCAATTTAGATATTTTGCTCTTTAGCGGGCATTTTGTGGGCATTTTAAAAGCAGTTGGAAATGTTAATTTTTTTCAGTTATCATAACTTTAATTTTGCGTTTTTTCGTCAAAATGTGTCTCAAATTTGCGCGTCTAGCGACCACTTGTGACTATTTTTGTTATCTTTAACTCTTGAGAATTGCAGACTATTTCTGGACCCATAGAAACATATGGTCACGCTTGACCATAGCTGCTTACAAGCTAGCGTATACCTAAGATCATTAATCCAATGCATATTTTTTGTTGATAAATATAGTATTCAAATTAAGTTGATACAATTACTGTGAAAAATTGTGAAAAAAATGACACGATTAAAACAATAAAGTGCATTAGTAATCGATTAAAGGCTTACGTTTGACATGTTTATAATCAAACCGCAAAAATTTTTTGCCGTCTGCCTTAGACTGTTTAGTAAAAACACTCCAATGCCTTTATCAAAATTTCTCGAAAAAAAGAAATGAAAGGAAAAATTTTAAACAACACAATCATTGAATGACTAATTTGAGATGAGCAACTGATTGATTTTATACATCAGTTTCATTTTCTGGACGCTCTGAAAGCTTATCAGAAATGGAGATATATGTAGTCTTGTGTGAATCGTATGCGATAACGCGAATACCGTTATCGATTTCAAATATTTGAGTCTTTTCAGAAAAAACATACAGTAATGTGTTTGTTTCAACTCCCTGAAATGGTACTGTTGTGAAGACCAATTGTTTCCGCCAGATTAAATTGGTTAACTAGGTAGATATATTTTTAAAGCCCGGGTCAAAAGCGAGGGTTCAAAGAAAATATGGGTCCAGTTTGCCACTGTTAATTGGCGGGAATGACTTTCAGCAAGTTTGCCATTTCTAGAGGATATAAAAACACATACTTTGTAGCCCGATATATACTATAGTACGGTAAATTTCAAAAAGTAAAAATTAGTAAATTAAAAATTTGACGATAAATCTTCAACTTCTTTATAGGCTTTTACGCATGAAAGCAATACTCCAATAACATCATGTTCGCGAAATTAATTCAAAAAATAAGGTTTGCGATAAGTTATATGATTGAAAATATAATTCTTGAAAAAATCAAGATCAACGTGACGTTTTGAGAGGAATGCCGTTATGTATTCAAAACTCTCGGATTATAGTGTTTATTTGCCCTCAAATTGTTCTGCTGTCCGTAATTTGAGTTATATTTGTGTTCCAACTCGCCAAAAGACTTATTTCTTAATTTGAAGGTCCACGTAGATTGTTTTGGCTTTGGTGTATAAAAAAAAATGTGGGTCTTACAAACTTCTTTAATGTTACTCACTTATTTTGGTGATTCCAAAATTTCTTGCAAAAATAAGTACTGTAATAGTGTACTATAATAATCAGTATAAATTAAAAAAGGAACCAACAAACGTTCATTTAATGAAATATCGATTTATACACTTTGTAAAAGATGCTTCATCATAATGATTGAGGCCCTATTTTGCGATTACAAGGGGACATGGTAACGCGTGGACCATAAAGTTACCAATGAGAGTTAAGAGGAGCAGCAATGTGGCAGCACTGGCGTCAATTTTAACTTACGGGAAGATAATTAGTTGGTTGATTTTTTTGTGCTTATATATCCAGTTAGCGAACCAAGAATTAATGTGTATCACAGCTCAAGTTAATTTTTTAATCTAATTTAACCCTGTGAAAGCTCAAGCACCACTTAGTGGTGCTGAAAAATTTGAATCCGCTTAAATCGGATGAAAGACAAGTCCTGAAATTTCTTGACAAAACCCAACATAGAGTTTGCCACGAGGAACAATTTCTCTCAAAAAAACTCTAAAATGTGTGACTGCTCAAACATTTAAACGATGTAGAAATTTGAGGAACTAAGTTTTTAGGAAAGTCTTCTGAGTATCTTTCAAAGAAAATAAAAATTAAATAAAAAAATTCCCACATCTAGGAACTCTTTTTTATTTTTCGTGAGTGTTTTTTCTATTTTTGAGAAAAATATTTGAATAAAATATGCTTCGATTTTTCGAAGTAGTCAAATGAAAGCTACGGCAACATTCTGATCAAAAAGTTGGCTCACGCCGCAATAATATTTGTAGTCTTAGCGGTTTCAAAATTATAAAAACGTTGTTTATAACTTTATTATGAAATAAATACTTTTCTTTAATTTGGAAATAATTGAAATAGTAATACAAATTTCGAGTTCCTCCTTCTGTAAAAAAGGCTTTTTTGTCATCGAATATTCGCAATAAAACTAATCTTTTATATACCAACATTATTAACACGCCTCTCAGCTGCTGAAAACAGATCTAAAGAAAATTTCGCTGAAAAAAATCAAACAGATGCTTGATGTATTTTCTCCCATGCCACGCCTAAGCGATCCAAGCTGGCCCTGACTGCACGATACTATCCGTTGCGATTCCAGCTTGTGCTGAAAGAGCTGAACATTTTATATTTTAACTAAGGATACATTCTTTATACAGTCGCAAAATGTCTTGTACGTTTTTTGAAATCAATCGCGCTGAAATTGTCTTTTGATGAGAACACAAAAAGTTAATTAAATCGCTAAAAAAAATTGTGAAGCCAAGGTCAGCATTAGTGAGAATAGAGAAAGGAATGAATATGTTAATCTTATGTTTTCGATGGCAAGTAAGTGATTAAACCCAAATTTTTGCCTGCTAAAGTTTCGACATTTTTTTTTATAATTTTCAAATCTGATGAATGTATTTTTTTAATTTGAGTCTCCTGTTCTAAAATGAGACATTTTGTTCTTCTCAAAACATTTTTTTGAACAAACCTGCAACTTTTTTTCGCGTTTTTGACGCAATCGGGCAGCTAATCGCTATTTATGAGAAACACGGTAAGAATAGATTCAAATCAAACAAAAAATTGTGCAAGCCAAAGTCTTCATGAGTGCGAATAGAGAAAGAATGTTTTAAATATAATTCCTGTTTTCAGATGAAAGTAAGTGATCTCAAAAGCCCAATCTTTGCTGCTCAGTTTCGCCGATGTTAAATAAAAATTTAAACTTCTAATTGATTACTTGCTAAGTTGGACTATCTTTACACTATTAAGATAATGTACGGCTTTTTAATAAATGTAGTTTCTCGTAATGAGGGCCTCAAAGTCGCCCCACTTAAGTGGGTGCATGAAGCCTCTGCGAATAAATCAATTTGGGCTTCCAAGTGTTAAGCGAAAGTTTGAGTTCTTATTTTTATCGTAATTTAAATAAAAAACATTACAAAATTTCACGACATTTTTCACCCAATTTTTTTGTTTTTCTCTGAAATCCTTGTATAAAAACGAAAAAAAAGCCACTTTAACTTTTTTAATGCATGTTTACATATTTTTCTGACTGATGTTTAAAAAATCTATAGCATTTTCATTGTCATTTTCTGTCGACTTTTTAGAAATATTTAGAAAATTTTTCAAATCAAGTCCAAAATTTTTATTATTGATTTTTTGAATCTTCTTAGAAAAATCAGGTCCAATCAGTGTGTTATTTCTGGTATCTATTTCATTTCCGTATTTCAACCGATGGAAGGGTCAATGAATATCGTTTCTGAACTACCTGATGAAACTTCATCAACCTAGCTTGTGATGGCATGGGGGTTTTTTTAACAAAAAAGTTTTTAACACAAAAGTTTTTTAAAAAAAAATTTTTAACAAAAAAGTTTTTAACAAACAACGCATTTTTTAACAAAATAGTTTTTTAACCAAAAAATGCATTTTTTAACAAAAAAAACGATTTATTAACAAAAATACCTATTTAATAAACAAAATTTAAAAAATTCAAAACAACATTTTAACCAAAACAAAACATTTTTAACGAAAAAAAAATCATATTGTTTTAACAAAAATAAACATGATTTTCCGATATAAAAATTGAACTTTTTAGAAGGTTTTGCGTTTAATTTTTGTCACAGTTTAATAATTAAATATGAGAAAGGACGCTGCAAACATGTGATGGACTCAAAAGTAAAGACTAAAAAAGGTTCGCGGCTTTAAATATTTATGCAAGCAGGCAAAATTGCTCAGAAATCTACATTTAAATTTTTCACCATTTTCTTGTACCTATCTGTAAAGTCGATTATGATTATTTTACAAAAAATGACTAAATATGATTTATTCAAACTTTAAATTCAACTGTATTCGTGCTGTTTAGTTTATGCCATCCGACGGAAAGTGCAAAATGGTTAAGAATTGTTTCAGAACAGAATTAGCGGAAAAAGATGCTCTGATTAAGTCTACTGAGAGTATGAGCGAGAATTGGCGAGTCGATTTCCATAAAAAGGCCCACTTAGAATAGTGTAAAAAAGCAGTGGCTCGTTTTGGCGCTCATGATCCGGTTACGGTTTCCTGATGAAGAAGGCCTGTATTTGAACGGCGTTCACTGAGTAAGATCCCTGAAGCGTTTTCGCAGTACTCTAAATGGTGCATGTAAAGTTAAGCTCTTATGGTCCACGAAAGCCGCTAGAGAGCAAACACCGCGGGCCATGTGGCTAGGCTCAAATTTTTTTTGCTGGTTCATAGAAAAATAAACGGTTATAGTGTAACACTCGTGCAATGGCATAAACTTTTCTAGTAAAGGAAATGTCTATGGTTATGTTAAAAATAGGTCGTTTGGTTCCTGCGAACACGAACCCATTTTATACTAACGCTAGCCTTTCCAAGAAACAGCTTTGGCGGTCGTTCTTTACTCGTGTACATCTGGACACGAGTTTACCTGACCTGAGTTCTTATACTTTCAAGATATGGATAATCAGTTTACACATAGAATTTAAAGTGTACACTCGGGCATGGCAAAACTGTTTTGCAGTACAAAGAACTAGGGTTGGTGCAAGAAGACATGGGTTCAAATCGACGGAACCCTAATCTTCTCACCCAACCCTTCTTTTTCGCTTTGGACAAATCAAGTTTGCAACAGTTTCATCCCATGTATACTGGGCACGAGTTTTCAAATTTTTGTTAGAAAAATGTTTTCCCTCCATTCGTACTTTGTTAATAAAGCATAATTATCAGATTCTTTTTCAAAACACTAAATAATGCAACCCAGATATATTTTTTGTATATGTTTTGTGTGAGGATTTTTACCTTCCAACAAATGTGTAGCGGGGGGGGGGGAGGGGGGGGTCTTTTAGATGAGTTTGAAACTCAAGTTTGAACCTCACAATGTTTTTGTTCGTTAAAAAATTGATGTTTTTTTTGTTAAAAATGTAATTTTCTTGTTAAATAAAAGTTTTTTTGTTAAAAAATGTTTTATTTGGTTAAAAAATGTTTTATTGTTTAAAATAGTTTGTGTTGTTAAAAATGTTTTTTTGTTAAAAACTGTTTTCTTTTGTTAAAATATGTTTTTGTGTAAAAAATGTTTTATTTGTTAAAAAACGTCTTTTTTTTGTTAAAAAATGTTTTTTGTCTAAAACAAATGCCGTTTTTTTTGTTAAAAATTATTTTGTTAGAAAAATGTTTTGTAATAATGTTTCTTTGTTAAGAAAATGTTTCCACCCGCTTGTGACACTACGGTTTTGTGCCAATTGCACGCAATTATTAAAATCTTGATTAATTTCAAAAAAAAATCCCAATGAGTTGTCGGTGTTATAGGCTACTTTTCCCTTTCCAAAGTCAGGAGATTTTTTAAGTAGGTAGTATTAAAAGTTTATAAATTCAGCTTCAAAAAAATCAATGTCGGGTCAAGTAGAGAAATGAGTTATTATGAAAAAGTACTTTTTGAATTTTAACATATAACTTAACCGTGACAACTTTATAGGGACGCATATTGAAGTATCTATATCAAAAAACTCTGATGTACTCCTGATACCATTTGATAGAAGATTTCTGCAAGGATTCAAAAGTGAGTTTTTTTTTTTGGAAATGCTCAAAGTTTTTCGAGGTATTTTTGTATTTTTTTTCCTCTTTTACTAAAAAAAAGTAAGTTTGAGACTATTGGTCTTAAAAATTGAAAATTAGTCATTTTTCTAGAACACTGTTTGTGTGCCCTTTTTGTCAGAGAATCTCAACTAGTTATTTATAATAAGGAACAGTATCTTCTCAATTTTTCAAAATTTTCTTCAAAATTATTTTAAGTAGGTTTTCATGAAAATTTTATTATTAGAAAATCAAATCGATCAACTAGAAATATTCACAGAGTCTACTGATTATACACAGAAATAAAAGTACTTCTGGCTATGGAAAAATAACATTTTTTAGAAGAATGCTTCATAAAGTTAAGACCTTTAAAATTAGATTTTGTGATTTGATAGATAACATATAAATAAAAAACGATAAATTTCAAGATGTGCCATAGAGAGTACATAATTTGTGAGCCCAATATACGTCTTGTTTTGCACTGGATTGCAGTAAGCATTTGATGAATTTCTAGCTGGAAAATCGCATTCTTGGAAGTATCATATTCGGCAAATAACATGTGATACTCTCATAAAAATTATGAGAATGAAATGCAGACTATGGCTGTTTAGTACTTTAGTGCGCTTAAAAACCAGTCTAGCGTAGTGAGTATCATGTCTGAGTCTTGGCCTTGTCTTAGAATTTTGTATCTGAAAAATGCTCAATTAAGATCGTGGAATCAATGAGATTTCTCAGAAACTCAACTTATCTTAAAAGAACCACATCTGTGTGATTCCACTGTTTTTAAGATGCAAGATTTTAATTTATTTTAAAATGAAAAGTAATTTGAAGATACATTTTAAGTAAAGATAAATGAAATTGTAGTATTTTAGAAAACTTTGACCTATTGTTCAATCACTGTTTTTAATGGGTTTCTCTAATTTTAAATATTCTCCAAGAGGTAAAAAGTTCTTAGTTCAATCACAACTAAATCCATCGATCTGCTTTGGAGCAAATACCCCCGTTAAAATCTCGTCAGCCTATTTTGCGAGGATTTGAAGTCAAATTACCAATTACTATCAAGGGATACTTTTGGTGAGCTCAATTGACGCATGTTTTGAAATCTAGAGCAGTTTGAATATCTTCTACAGTGAGAGCATTATATTTGGAGTTGCAAAATACATTAGAAATCGTGACTGACGAATGAATGTCAGAGGAGAGTTTTTTAGAAAATTTCTTAATTAGGACTCAATTGAAATACTGAGCATTGAAGGTATCGAGAGCATGTATAGTTTACGCCTTTCTTGAGGTCTAACTATTGAATTAAATGTATGTCTGAACAAGGACTCAGAACATTCTTGAAAGGTCAAAAAGAACATTCATCAGAGTATAACCTCTAAGATTGATAAGAAATAAAATGTTAGTTAGTAATTCAAATACAATTCTTAATTCGAAGTAAACATGAACATAGCGATTTCACTTTTTCATGATCCTCGAAAACTGTCCTAAATTTACACATCGGCGTAGCCTAGTGCACCATGCGATTTTGAGAAGCGAATTACCTCTGTAAAATCTTTTGAACATTGACATTTGGAATCGATTAATGTCCCTAGGAATGCAGTCCAAAATTGAAAATGGCGTAAGATGTCCCAGAGCGGTCTGAAAAATTTGAACTGCCAATTTGGCGTAGAATGTCCAAAGAGGTCCAAAACCAAAACCTGCCTCTTCAAATATTTACGTTTTGCTTTTCGGAATGATGCGTGGCGTGGATGTCCCCTGAGCGTTCTTTGAATTGAGAAGATATACATATATGTTTGTCAAACTCCAGTTAAAAGTTTTTTCATCAATGAGCCCATATCGCGGATAGTCCGTTATCTGTCAAAAATGCACGCTGAGAACCCAACTCAAGAAGTTGCTCATACATTTTCAGCCAGATCAACCCAAGACATTTTTGGTGGCACTTTTTTGTCGATTATCCAATCATGGCAAATTCAGAAAAACTATGCTCGATAATAAAATTCAGACTTGTGAGCTTTTTAATTCCGAAATCATATTCATACTGATCACAACTGAAAAAACTGTCATCACGGTCTCTCCAATTCTTTTGAATTTGGTGCAAAAATCGAATAAAGGCTTCGTTGCACTAAATTTCAGACAATTTCCAAATTTCACAAGATTCAGATCTTTCCGATATAAGCTCTAAAAGCCTTAGTTATTTAAATAAAAAAGACGAAGCACGCGTGTTTAACCGCGGTTGACCAGATGATTGGACACAGGGTAAACTGGCATGTTAAATTGAATCGCAAGATAAGGATAGATCTTTTATATGTTCTCCTCAGAAATGTCTCATCTGCAACTGTTTAGTCATAGAAGCCTCAAAATGTCAAATCGACTGAACCCCCTTAGTTATTACAATTGTACGAAGGTCTGAAGAATGTCATACCGGTTTATTTGGGTGAATAACGTTGAAAACTATTTGAGAGTTAAAACCCAATTTGGTTTATTTTAAATCAAACAGACCACCTCAAACTTTTACTTGATCGTATAATTTCTGATTCATAAATACATCAAATGGTTTTCTCCACGATGTTCAAATAATTTCACATCACATAATAGAGTGTTTCAAGAACATTAATTGCGTGGAATTCTGCTACAATCTTTCAAATTATATCATAATTGGTAGCCTTTTACAATATAACGTTCAGCTACTGCTCAAAATTAAAACTGTTTTTGAAATTACTTATGTTTAAGCTTGAAATTTTTCATGAAATTTTGTTCGAAAATTTCCAACATTTTAAGCTTGACTTTAGGCAAATGAAAAAACGGTTTTTCATTATAATCAATAGCTGTCAAATTTTTGAAAACAATTTTTGCACTGAACAAAAACAATTGTGCGTTCTTTTTTTTTTAAAAGTCACAGCATCTAAAGTATTAAGTAAGTGACCTAAGGGAATGACAACAGTAAAAACAACGAATCCCTTAATCTTTCAAACTTCAAAAAAAATCATTAAAGGAGGTGGTAGTTGAAATCACTCCACCCTCTTAATAAATGCAATTATACATAAAAATGGGGTTATTCCACTAGGTTTGTTTAGCTAATTCGCTATGAACCTGAATATAAGTACAATCAGATCATTTTGAGTCAGTTTTTTCAGAATTATCCTATAGACATTATCTACACGAAATCTCTATACGAACGCCGTCAATATTCGAATACAGCCGTTCGACGCGAAATCTGCCACGATTTTTTCTCCAAAATATCATTTATCAATACAGTTATGAACGATACTGAAAATATGAACGTATTCGCAAAGCTTGAGATAAAGGAAGGTTAATTTTTTTTCAAATTTTAAGAAATGGAGCATTTCACCCAGGATCGGCATGAGAAAGAAAAAATTGTATTGAATCGGATCGAGGAGAGGTGAATTAAACTTATTTGGATCTAATCGAGATGGGTAAAATTCTGACTGTATGGATCGGATCCAAAACGATCGATCCAGTTTTGGCGATCACTGATTTCACCTATCAAATAGGCTCAAAAAAAGAGCGAAATTATCGAAACAAAATATTTTTGTATCATACATTACTTTCCCAGGGAAATAATATATATAGCCATTTGAAATTTAGCCCTTGGCGCGCAGGGATCGGATTTTTTCCGGTCGCGGGTCAGAAATTTCGACCCGGAACGCAGGTCGGTCGGTGCCGACCCGACCGACCTGGAAAAGTCGCCGACTTCCGAACCGCAAAATTTTTTTGAAAAACATAATTTTTATGTACAGTATTTTGTAGTTTAGACTATAAATCGATCATTTATTATTAAAAATTTGTAAATATTTCTAAATATATAGATATCATCAGAGAGCGGATTTTTACGGGTCGCCAGGTCGAAATTTTCGGCACCGACCGTCCTGGAATAGAAGTCGACTTCTGACCGCAAAATTTAAACATTAAAAAGTGAAATATCGAAACTTACATAAAAAGTGAAAATATTTTTATAAAAATTAAAATTTAGTTCAATAATGAACATTTTTGTCCAAATAATCAAAAATTTCAGAAAATTAGAAGGACGCTTCAAACGACAAAATTCTGTTTGAAACTTGAAACCATTCCTGTTTTAAAATTGACAGAATTTTGTAAAATTTTTTGTCAAAAAATCAAAATTAATTGGGAAAACAAATAGGAGGTCGGGTCGGGGTCGAAGGTTTAAATTAGGTGGGTTCGATATCTAAGGGGGAATGGGCTTGATTATTAGAGGGTACACAATGAGCTCGATATTAAGGGGGGGTTGGCTCGAGTTTAAACGGGAGTGGGCTCGAGTTGAAAGGGGAATGAGCTTGAGTTTAAGGGGAAGTGGGTTCGAGTTTAAGTTCCAGTGGGCTGGAGTTTAAGGGGATTGTTAGGGTTTCTACTAATCGATTTCCGGCCAAAATCGACTACTTAGAGTTGATTTTCTACATATACTGGATTGTGTGAAATTTTATTGCGCGTTTTTTGGTAGGAATATTATTTCAAAAATCAATATTTTTCAAAAAAAAATAATTAAGTCGGAAAAATCGTATTTTTGGCCGAAATAGGGGGCTTTCTTGCTCCTAAACTAGCTAACACGCCTTAAGGGGGTAGCAGTTGCAACCAGCGGTAAAAACAGCACAAAATTGCTAGGGGACACTCAGAAAGCATAAACTTATTAATAAAAACAAAAAAAATCTAAAAAAAGTTTGAAATTTTTATTTTTTTTAGAATTTTTCTGAGTAATTTCAGTGACATCAGTGACAACTTTTATCATCAGTGGAATTATGTCTTTTTAATTCAAAAAAATCTGACGTGTTAAGGTGTGTCAGCGAGTTTGGGAGTCTAAAAAACCTCTATTTTGGCCAAAAATACAATTTTTCAAACTAAATTATCATTTTTTTGAAAAAAAAATTAATTTTTGAAAAAAAAATTAATTTTTGAAAACAAATATTCATACCAAAAGACGCGCAATAAAATTTCACACAAACCAGTATATGTGGAAAATCAAATTTCAAAATGGAAACCCCTACAATTCCCTTAAACTCAAGCACCCGTATTTGAACTCGAGCCCACTTCCCCTTAAACTCGAGCCCACTTACCCTTAAACTCGAGTCTACTCCTTTTTAAACTAGAGCCAACTCCCACTTAATATCGAGCCCATTTCGCCCTTAATATCGAGCCCACTCCCCTTTAAACTCGAGCCAACTCCCCTTTGATATCGAGCCCACTCCCCCTTAATTATCGAGCCCATTTCCTTTAAACTCGAGCCCACTCCCCCTCAATATCGAGCCAATTTCCTTTTTAAATCGAACCCACCCCCTTTAAACTTCCCTTGAACAAATTCTCCCGAACTTCGAACCCGACCCGACCTCCGACCCGACCTGGGTCGAAAAAATTTTCGACGTGACAAAAAAGTACTCGGGTCGGCGTTCGACTCGACCTGGAAAATTTCAGAAAAAAAATCGACCCGAGCCGACCTGGTCAAATTTTGAAAAAATCCGATCCCTGCTTGGGCGTCCAAAATGAGAAAACTAAATATTTTAATGATGAATTGGTCCAAAAACAAAAAAATTAACCAGTATTAATCAGCCGAAATTTTTACATATGTTTCGGTTTTGGTCGACTAAGATGACAGCCTAAGACAAATCACTTTTAAAATTTTCCAAAAATTTTTAGGAATTGGAGAAAACCCTTTCAAATTCAGTTTTTGAATATAAGTAGGGATCTACTTATTCAAATTTTTAACAACTTTGTTGCCGCAAGCATTTGAATTTTTTTCGGATCGGATCGGTGGACTCTCAAAAAAAAATTCCGATATGATCTAATTGTTCTGACTCCTTTCGTAATGAAAGTTCAACAACAAAAATATGCTCTAAATAAACAGTTGCAAATATTTGTTTTCTAACACAAAACGAGCAACCTTATTCTGTCAGTAGAAACAATGTTCATTTTGGAGAAAAATAAAAGGTGTAAAATTAATTACACTGCTTTTTGATCACTCTGTTTGTGAAAAAGCGGATCAAAAATTAATTTCGCTGAAGCATCCGATGCTTGGCCTCGAACCTTTTCGTTCATGAGAGAAGAACATACAGGGTGAGTCTTCGAAATCGAAAAGACTCACCCTGTATATCAGTTGCGATTGGTTTTAATCTGCTAAAACCCAAATGTATTCGGTTACTTGGAGTAGGTGACCTACTGTAGGTCAACCATGAGCAAACTTTTCAACACATATCGCAGGCCGTCATGCCACGTCATAAACGCATTACTATTTTTTAATAACTGTTTTTTTTTCTTTAAGTTTTATACTCAAGGCAGGGCTGCTTGAAAGGGATGGGTTTTGCTTGTGTTTTCCATCCGTTTTTTGTGTAGTTTTGAGCAAAAGATAGGAAAACAATGGGGGTGGGGATAAAAAATCCGGTCGGGGATGCACCCCTTTACAAGCCCGACCCAAGGTTATCAGTAGACTGTTAATCAATAATTGTTTGAAATTAAAATGCGAATAAAAAACATTTTAAAAATTAACTCGTGTACTCGGCAGTGCTGAATGAGACTGAGTGGTAAAGTAAACTAGACGAAATTATATTTAATTTAAAGAGCTAAAATTCCACAAAAAAAATAAACTTTTGATCCAAGAATCATTTTTAAACTACTTTGGTTTTCTAATTATAGCGATTTGGTTAAGTCGAAGTCATACACCTCAAAAAAATAAAATGAGTTTTTGAAAAATACTTTTTCGGTAAATAATTAAACTTTTCTCAGTAAAAAATTATACTATTATTGCTTTTTGAAAGCAATGAAATTTTTTATAATCCAATCGAAATTGTTCTCAAAAAATAGGTTATTCAGATTTTAATGTTTCAAAAAAATAACATATTTCAAGTTTCGTCAAGTAAAAATGATATATACAGGGGGGGCAATATCGCCGAAAGTTTTTTGCCCAAAAATTTCGGCGATATTGGCAAATTCGACGATATTAGCATCGCTTTTGTACTGGGGCTTATATAACGGGAATTTTTTTGCCCATAATTTTTGGAGATATTGGCAAATTCGTCGATATTGGACAAGAGATATTGAGTTAGTAAATTGAATGAAGCTTCAATAGTTATCAAATCCTAAACAAAGTTGTTTTCAAAAAAGTCAAAGTATAACTTGCAATGACAAGTTGGCACGTAAAAAGGATTAAATATAATTTTGGATTATTATAAGGTGCGCATTGACACCTGGGTGACTACAGGGTTGTTTCAAAATGCTGATGTTAAAAACCCATGTTTAAGAAGTAGTTTCTTCAATATTTTCATTTTTGTCTCAAAGCTCAGAATTTATTGCAACATTAAAGAGACAGTAATAGTCGTGGCAGATTTATCCGTCGGGCGTTCTTATTAATAAGCAAATATGTTATTCGTGATCTATGGATAATTCCATACAAGTCTTTAAATAAATCATCACCCACTTTTCCGCCTACGCATTCGATTAACAAAATTATCGAAACAATATCCAGAAATTTTCGAGGACTTGTTTTTGGAATATATCAATTTTTGGCGTTGATAAATCGAAATCACAAAGGTTAATACGCAGCGTATTATACGCTCACATTTAAATTAAATCATAAAAACGCGGTTCCGATGACTCATTTTCTCGTCATCAGAGGGCTCAATATTTTTCAATGCTCAAAACCGGTTTCTATGGTTTAATTAATCAAACCACATTAGTCAAAAGTTAATGTTTAATCAGACAGTTAACCAGTTTATCATTTACTTATTGTTTCTGAGCAACCGTTGCTCCCAACATTTTTAAACCCTTGTACTCATAAGGTGCCGATTGGCACCGAGTGATCATTAAACAAGGTCTTTTAGTAAAATATTTACAGAATTACTGCAATTCAAAACTCAGCGGGCACCACTACTTGCGTGGAAGTAATGTGGGGCTCTGATTGGCTGTATCTTCAAGATGATCGGAAAATATGCCTTTCGTTTGCGTAAAACGTTGGTGGCCTCTGGGTGGGTAGTATTATAATATTTCTTTTTGAAATTTATACAAAATATTTGATGTTGCAATCATAAAGTATTCAAAATATTCAGTTTAAGGTAAAAAATGTCAGAGAGAAAAATCGCATATTCCTAACTACGTCAGATGAAAAATATAAATTTATGAATTTAATGAGGATTCATAAGTACTTTTTATTACATAAAATTGTGAGAACGCTTAAATGAGTCGAATAATAACTTCATGGCATCACATTTATATAAAGGTTATTAACTGCGGATTGGATTTTGTCTGTCAGAAAATCTCTGATAGAAGGGTTGTTTACAATTTTTTAGCACACAGGGTCATTTCTCAAGATGTAATCACTGCGCAGAATGAGTGCATTGTCGTTATTCCCGTGATTATTTTCACGAATTCTGGTTGATAATAATTTTATAATTTCTGACCTTTATAATAATTGTGGCATGAACCATGTTTTAATTAATCTTCTTAATAATCTGTAGGAACCTGTCGATAGAATGTTATGCGAAGTCAACACAAAAATCATTTTTCTTATTAATGTCATATAATAGATGTCGCTGACCTGTTTCGCTTTCGTGCTCGTGCACCAGGTTTTTGTACGGTTATACTCAGGAGTAAATCAAAACTACGCTACTGAGATAGGAATATACAAAAATGAACCTTATTAAAGTTCTGATTAAGCTGTTTTATTGCAATAGTGTCTTAAAATACTATTCTGGACTAATAAGGTCAAAAATATACGACTGGTTGTGGTCAAACAATTATTATATCAACAGCAGGGTTTGGCGTATAGCCTATAATGTAAAGGTGAAAGTTTTTTGCAAAAAATTTCACCTATACGCCGGATTTTCGGGAAAAAATGCCTATCTTTTGCCTTCACCTATACGCCGGACGTCTGGAAGAATTTCTTTATTTGCTGATGCGTGGGTTTTTGCGTGGGTTTTACCCATACGCCGTCACCTTCACGCCGGACCTGCTGTATTACGGTACTAGCTGGGGATTTATGCCACTTCTTCAGCCAACATTTTTAATTTGATACGGCTTTTGAAAACAACTTATCCGATTGAGATTTAAAATTGCTCAAACTAAGCACAAATATTTGAAAAAAAATAAATTAACAAAAATGGTCTGCATCAGCCCATTTTTTCAAATTTTTCAACAAACACTGATAATTAAACAATTTCAGTAATCTAAGAAAAAACTGGTTTGATTCGGACTAATTTTTTTTATTTTATTATTCACTGTATATTTGTGCTCAGTTTGAGCTATCTTAAAACTTAATGGGATGAGTCGTTTTTGAAAGCCGAATAATATGAAAAATTTGGATAAAAAAGTTGCATAAAAGCCCCAGCAAGAACCCTAATAGATGTGTACTGTTTCAGCGCTAGACAGCTCTGGACTTGGATACTATCAGAACAGTATCTGGTTAAGTACACAACTGAGTTTTCTGAGTTTAATCAGGATCTCAATCAGGGATCGGATTTTTTGAAAATTTCACCAGGTTGGGTCGGGTCGAATTTTTTTTGGAAATTTCCGATCCCTGATCTCATCTCTTAATTAAGCTAAAGAAACTGAAGAGATGTTTTCAAATTTGAACGATCATTTTTTGGCCTCATTAGTCAAGGAAAAAATTTTCGAGCTTCTTCTTTGCCGCCTAAGTGGTCAAACCTTAGAAATCTGATTTATAACACTTTTAAATGTATCTTATGAGCATAAGTTATGCCGATATAAGTTATGCCGCATGACAGATGTTCAATTTGGATACAGTCCAAGTATATCTATACTTCTAGCCTTTCAGGCCGCATGTGAAATATTTTCAAAAGTTGGAATATTTCAACCTACGCATATTATGACCGATTAATAATGGGTACCAACAATCATTAAAAAGCGAACCACTGGTTCAATAGATATCCTATATAAGATAGACAATAATAGGTTTTGTTCGTCGCGGGGCAAACACCTTAAAAATTTAAATTGGATATATCTTTATATCTAATACACTGAAAATTCTCAATTTTCACAGAGATAATAAACAATTTATTGCGCAGATTTTCCCTATTTTTTGGGGATTTTTTGACCAATATTTCAAGTTTACATTGTAAACTTACTTTGCGACTTTTTTACGCGTAGGTTTTCTCTTTTTTTACTTTGCACAACTAGTTTGGTGAAGTTTTAATGGTTTAAACTGGCTATTCTCATTTTCTTATTCACTGTACTTTTTAGGCGGTGATTAGCTGATGGGAAATAATAGCATCCATTTTTCTGTACTTGGACTTCGGCCATTTACAGGTTTGAATGGTAACGCAACTTGCCCTCTGGGCAAAGAAGATGTCGAAACAATTGCAATAATGAGGACAATTCATTCGAAAAGAATTAAAGTCCACTCAAAAACAGCAATTGAAATCGAGGAAAATCGCTTTTCGCTCTATTTTAGTATTCTGACTCAACAAGAATCTAAAAATAGAGAGAAAAAAGATACTCCTCCAGGTAAAGCTAACATTAAAAAAGTTACTGTAAAAAATACAACCTTAATGTCTGAAACTTTACCAAAACCAAATTTTACATTCTACATTAATAATGTTTTATTTTATTATACAATAAAATTGCCAACATTTTTGAAAAAATTTAAAATTAAGCTTGTAGATCCTCTGTTTCACATCATAACTTTCCATAATAAAAATTTTGGAATATTGCTGGGAAATAGGGTGTTTACACCCTTTAAACTTTGTTACATTTTATTTAGTTTATTCAACGTTCAGTATCGCATTATACTCATTATCAGCAAATGTTGCGTTCACGGAGAATCCATCAAAACTAAGAGCATTCCCAGTTGTTGGGAAAAGCAAATTGGGGTTAATACTAAAATTTTAACTCCTTATCTTGAAAACCACGAGATTTTCTTGATTAAAAGTATAGTTGTCTCTGAGATAGACCTGGACTGTAATGGTGCCAGGTATAGGATTATCCTCTCAATTTTTATATTGGTTAATTACACGGAAAACCCAATTAGTTTGAGAAGTTATAATTCCTATAACTCAACTCGATATTTTTTACCATTTTTATCTTTTAATGAATTACACCATAAAAAGAATAGCATCTTAAAACCAAAAAATATCGAAGGATACATTATCAAAATTATGTCTCCTAATCAGAAAGTTCTCTTTTTTTTATTTCTGGTTAAAAATACAGTAGATCGTGTGGTAGGCTTAGACCTTTATGGTGCTAGGCATGATATTTTTGATTATTACACTGCTGAGTTACTCCAAATTTATGAGTACTCAAGCAATGTCAAGAATCGAGAACATCAAGAAGTCAAATGTAATTTGTTGACAGTTCGAATTGATAACTCGGACCATTTTTTACAGAAATATTTAACTTTACATCATTCACTATTTTTTACTAAAACAAAAAAACCTAATAAGCTAATTTTTCGTGCAATTTTAATTAACAAACTAAAACATTCTAAATATCATTCAATCAATAATAAACCCCATTTTAATAATTCGATAGGAATCATTTCCGAATTGATAGACATATTAAAATTTCAAAATTATAAATCATTTGAAAAATTTTCCACAAATTCCCTCATATATGCTTTTGATTTATTTATAATTATCACAAAAACCATTTTAAAAATAAAATTATATTTTACAATAATGGTTTTCAAGATAATCAGCTCAATGAAATTTCCAATTCTCATAAAAATTTTTATAATAATAACATTTTTCTATCCAGTAGCTGCAATGAATTTTGACACGAAGGTTCCTGCTAGGAAAATCGTTCAAAAAACCTCCACTCCTTCCCAAAATATATCTGATAAAAAAAGTGACTACAAGGTCCTCGTATCCCCGGTTCGAAGTTCAAAAGGAAATCCAAAAGATGGCCCGAATATCAACAGTACACCTTTGTCTCTTGAAGAAAAAAAAGGTTTGCAAATTGAAAATTCGAAAATTGAATTGTATTATGAGGAAAGCTCTTCTGAGGAATTATCTTCGGAGTTAAGCTCCATTAGGAGTTATATTTCTGAGATAGATGATATTAACAAAGTTAATAATAAATTTATTTTTTATCATACTGATACTAGTTTTTCTTTAGAAAATAAAAAAAGAAAACGACTGGCCTCAGACCTTGCTGCTTTGGTTCATGTAGTAACTCCCCCCTCTCAAGCAACCACTGGATCTGAAATAGCAGGACCTACAAATGTATCTCTGACGCAACCCCAACCTCCAAAAAAACGTGGAAAATGGCATAATAAAAATCAGAATCGCAAAATTAAAAAAGCTGCGAAAGCTGTAGCAAATTCTACCATCCAAACCACCCAAAATAACCCCAACCAAACCCCAACCACCCCCAACCAAACCCCAAACGACCCCAACCAAACCCCCACCAACCCCCCCATTTCGGTTCCAAATCATCACAACAAAATTTTTCAGCAAAATTTGCCAGATATAAAAACTGATGATAATTCTGATATGTTCACCATTAGAAAAGCTGAAATGATAAAAAAATTGCGGACAGTGACTCAAAAATATAAATTCCATGTCAGTAGTGCTACCAATTATGATTCCTCAGCACAAAGCAACGAATCACGAATTGATATTCCACAAATTAACCTTGAACAAAGTTTGTCGAGTGATACTTTTCTATTTTTTGAAATGAAAATTAGAGATGACATCTGTAACGAGGAAATTTTTTGTCGAATGGGCCAACTTGGGATTTATAGAGAAAACTATGAAGTTCTATGTGGAGACAATACAAAGCCATGCGCAAAAACCCTCAAGTTTAGAGGTGATTTTCAAAAGATGAATTACTTGTCAGTTGTTTTTTCGTGGGCTCATGATTTTATCAAGGAAACTGATGCCGCTTATATCTTCCGTGAAATGCCAGTTTTTACAACACATTTCGCTCGAGTTGAAGGTACTGGATATGACAACAACTTTATGAACTTTTGTTATATTAATAGCGATAAATCATATTATGATTCCCAGTTTGTATGGCTTAAAAGTAATTCCTACAGGATGCTAAGTCGTAAAGAAATTCATTCCAGTAAAGCAGAGGAGTTACTTGCAATTAAATCAAAAATCTACGACAAATTTTTAACAGAGAAGTAACGGATATTTTTCGATCGGCTTTAAAAGGCTTGGAACCACAACCGTCTCATCGAAATTTCTGGTTATCAATTAATCGCCCATATAATTCATCATTTAAAACATTGAAGAAAGGGAAAGATATCAAAAATCTCAATCTTAAACTAAAATTGGCTCTTGAACCAAATAGATATTCGCTCTCTGATGAAGAATGGCGTACAAAAATTTTTGGAATTCAGAACAAATTCAAAAATATTGTTGCATTTAATGAGGTTTTAATTGATTCAAAACAGATTGATGACATGAAAAATTTTTTGAATCAAATGCGAAAGCAAAAATTGAGTGAAAATGAGGCTGCCCAAGGAATCGTTAACGCTTATCAGAATCAAATTACTGTTAAAAATCATGATCTTGATGCCACTAAAATGATGAAATTTGTCGAAGATAACATAAAAGTTTCACTGAATCATGATACAAGAGTTTTGCTAACAGAAATCAAAAACAATGAGTCGTTAAATAAGCTCACTGTTCTTCAAATTGCAAATGATACTCTCAATACTAATTTCTCTGATCTTATTGAGGTAACTGATTCAAATGCAAGGGAAGATATGTCAAAAAAATTTAAAGAATGTTTTGAGGATCTAAAGTCACATGGTATCGCAATTTCAAAGGAGACTTCTGATTTGAATAATGTCATACATAATCCTGAAACTGAACTAGAAATTGAAAACCGAAAAGTTCTAAAAATAAATTTTGGAAACAAAATGACCACTGTTAAAAATATTTTCAAAGGATTAGAACAGAAAACTCAGGCTACAATTGATGATATGAAAATGTCAGANGATAGGAGAAGCGATATTATGTCAAACCTTGCTTCTCATGGTTCTAGTTTTTACCCAGGAGCTCTTCCTCATAAACTCACTGACATTTTGCCAAGTGAATTTATTGTTATTGGCTCATCATCTAAAGATAGAAAACGTGATATGAAGAAAATCATGAATATGAGCATTGATTGCAATACTGTCGAAAATTTAAATCTTGAAAAAGAATCAGATTCGGTTGACCAAAACTTTGAAGGTACTTATGATTTAACTCCGCATTCTGACATAAATCTGACTAGGATAGATTACAGTAATTTTGATTATAATAACTTTTATCAAAGTCGCCCACGTGACCGAAATTTACAGTGTGATGTATTCTGTCCAATTAACCAAAACTTGAGCTTAGTGAATAATTTTAATCTTTTGGAGCAAAGTACTTTATGTGGTAATAATTTTGACTTAACTTCCTCACCCAGGACAGATTTGATAAATAAAAATTATGCTGAACATGATTCTACAGTTAATCATAAAGATTTCTCTAGTAAAACCGTTTCAATAACCTCAAATGTTTGTATTAAAAATAAATTCAAATATTTAGAAGAGACTTCTGCAGCAACTTTCCCAGTCACACATTTCGCTGAAGTTGATACTCTAGCTAGTATGGAAGAATGCCGCGGTAACTTTGATCAGACTCAACTCATTAAGGTTAATACAAAGGCAACTAATGATAGTGCAAATCTTTCGGAAATTATTCAAAATATTTCTTTAATTAACTATGATAACTTTCCAGCTATTGAAAATATAGCTGAACTTAATAGGGCTGCTAAAATTAAAGAGGAAGCGTTAAATGGGTATTGTAACATTTTGAGTAAAAATCATAGTTTTGCAATCAGTAGATTAACAGTAGGTCGATACAGACATTGGGTCACTCAGTGGAGTGGAAGAGTACATTCTGAATGTGTTTCACTTATACAAAATCTTGATACGCTAGATTGGAATGAAAGTAATGACTACACACTTTCACAGTGCAAAAATGAATTGTCAAAATTTAATGAGGAACTTTTAATTCTTCATAAAATAAAAACCAACACAGATTGGGTATTATCTATTGTTAAGTCGAATATTAACTCGGACTTTTATCTTCCAGTCCCCACCTCCGTTAACCTTTTTATAAAACTTGCAAATATTTATCAATTGGGTCACGGAACAAAGTGGACAGTTTCTAGTTGGAAATATATTAGAGTACAGGCCTTTTATGTTCTTATGCATGGTGAAAAAATTTTCGAAAGATTGTCTAAAATTGAAGTTGATAACCTACTTTTGACTGAAAATGAAAAAGGGAAAATCATAACGCTTCGAAATTCTCTCGGTACTCAATATATCAATAAAAACAACGCTGATAGTTCCAACTTCTCGGTACGTGATAAAGCTGAACAAACCAAAATGACAGATTTTATTGAAACAAAAGATCAACTCATGAAGGTTAGTTTTCTCAAAGATAATAATATTGCTAATAGCTTTGACAATATTAAAAATTTTTCTAGAAATAGTTCGGATCAAAATTGCGTATTTAAACTTAATAAATCAAATTCGACTAACCAATTAAATTCTCTTATTCTATCCAATGATTTGGCGCCGAAATGTAATTTAGTGGATAACTATGAGGTTGAAATGGAAATTGGTAGAAATACTGATAATATTAATTTCCCTAATAATCTCGATTCTTTTAAATCGGATAATATCAACTTAAACTTGGAAAAAAATTTTTTAGATGAAATTGTTGAATCAAATCAATTATCTACATTTGAAAAAGTAAATTTTCCAATTTTAGTTCATAGCTCTTTTGAGGATTCTATTAGTTCTGGAGGAACCATTAAATCTACACACAATAAGATAGATTTTGAACAAAATTTTGACATTGATTATCTAGATATCTCTAATAGTAAATTAAATCAGACAGTTTCTGATCAAGGACTTGACAGTACACTCTATCTAGAACTTAATACTATGCAAGCGGCAGCATATCATTGTGAAATTGCGCAAAATATGGAAATTGATAATCAAATGAGTAATAAAGATAGATTAGAATTTTATGGAAAGTTTTTTGATTATTCTAATGTACAATGTCCTCTTAAAAGACAAATTTATGATAATATTGCACAGGGCGAAAAGGAATTATATAAAGCTTTTAGTGACGATTCGGTACGAGATGCACTTACAATAAATCCTGAAAAAATTAGCCTAAAAACTCAGGAAAGGTTTAACATGGCAAAGATTAATACTGATGCAGATATGGGTCATTATTACGCAGATAAGGACTCATATCTTAATCAAAAAAATGCCAAATCAAACCTTTTAAAAGATATGTACTGCAATTCGTCCACATTAGTCAACTTTCCAGTCCCAGACTCCTGTCTCAAAATTCCGCAGCACATCATAGATGACTATTATCAAAAAAACGTTAACCCAACTGTAGTTCATTTCTTGAATGATTCAGAAAATGTTGCGAGAAGTAATAAGGACGCTAAAGAGCAAAATTTAGCCCTTTCTATAAAACTTGAAAAACAAGCTATCCCTATTATCTTTTGCAACATTGGACGAATTAACTCCTATAAACTTTATAATATTACGGAAATATACCCTGATATAAAATTTTTTGGATTTAGTGAGGCCAGGATAAGTAAAAGTTTTTTGAACACCGGAAAATTAACTCCTCCAGGATACTTTTTGATTACATCCGACTTTGATGATAATAATATGATTCACTCATTTTTTCTAATAGCAAATGAATATTTAGCTGAGTGTACGAGAGTAGACTCTCAAGGTACTTTTACGTCCATTGTGTTAAATACTGGTGGCTCTCAAGTCACCTTAACAGTTTGTTATGGATTTAATAAAAATAGTGAGTTATTCGCTAAGGGGTATAATAAAGGTGCTCACGATAATAATAAGCTTTATTCTGATTTCACTAAATGGCTCAATTTCTCGGTAAAATCTGCTGGTAACTGTAAACATATATTAGGGGGTGATTTTAATATAGATTTTTTTAAAAAGAGGTCTGGTGAATCTCAGGTTATTGGTGAAATTAAAGAAACTCTTTTTAATTTTAGGAATTGTGTTAAAAAAAGCATGACAACGCACTTTAATCATCTTTCGATTAATCCTAGTACTATTGATCATTTGTTTTATAAAAATATTGTTCCAATTAAATTTCAGCTTAAAGACCTCCCAGCTACCATCGATGATGGCCATAAAGCTCTTTTTATGTTTCTCCCAATAGTTATGAAAGATGACGCTTTTGTAAAAATTATTGCTACCAGAAAACCGGCCCCAAAACTGGTAATTTTTCGCACCTTGATTGTGTGCTGGCCTGTATTTCTAAAAAACATGAATGATGATTCTATAGACGATATTCATAAGTCAGAAAAAAATATGAAATTCCTTTCAGCTATTTCAAATCTTTTAGAACCCGAACAAATTAAAACTGTCCCTTTAACTAAATTTACCACGTTAATGGCACCCGATACGGCTGAATGGAATAGACAAATTCTGCTTTTTAAACATTGGATTTTAAAAATTAAAGCTCCAAATTCTGGTTATAAAAATATTGACAGTACAATTTTTGAGATTAAAAAAGCTATTAAATATGCTAATTTTCATTTTCGTAAATACTACAGGAGAGACAAACGTATCCTTTTAATGGATATGTTTGAAGATAAATGCATAACCATGAATCAGATCTGGAAGGTAGTTCAAAAATATACCGATTCACAGGCCTCTTTCTATAATTCTTCTGATTTGACAGCTGAAAACCTAGCAACAGCTATTTATGACTTGCAGCATAAGGGTAATGATTTCGTCCCTATTTTAGATCATAAATTTGAAGACATATTTGACAATACAATTCGAAAACCTGGGAGAACCTTTAAGATTAATACACCCCCTTGGACAGGTAAAGATACCAGTACGTCTATTAAAAAATGTATCACTACGGCCAAAAAAAGTACCAGGGGCAGAGACTCAATTAACGGTAGATTTTTAAGCTCCATGCCGAACTGCTATCAGCCTGTCTTGGAAAACCTTTTTAGGACTAGCTTCGAAAATGGTAAGTTTTATGATTCACTTCTTACTAATAAAATTACATGCATTGATAAATCAAGCAACCCAAAAGATAGAAATGACCCTCGTAAAAAACGCCCCATCACAGTCCAAAATAGTTTAGGGGCCTGTATTGAGCGTTGCTGCGCTGCCCAATTCCAGAAATTTTGTGAAAAAAATAACGGATTTGAAGATTGGCAACATGGCTTTAGGCCATGCCGCAGCTGCAGCACAGCATTTGCAGCTTTTGTCAGAGGTGTTAACACCAGTAGTTTTAAATGTACCGTGTCTGTTTTTCTTGATGGCTCAAACGCCTTTGGGGCGCCCTCACATTACAGGATAATGAGCTTATTGGCTGAGAGAATTTCGGACAAAAAGACGTTTGATTGGTTCAAAACATTTTTGACCAATAGGCGCTATTTCGTGAAACATCTCGACGGTCAATCCAGAACATATGTCCTCCCTAATAATGGGGTGCCCCAGGGGTCTTGTAATGGTCCAAGTTTATATTGTTTTATCAACAATGAAGCTGAACAAATTCTTAAAAAATTTAATTCAGATTCTCATCAACTTGTATCTTATGCAGATGATTCTACGTTGCTTATTCATGGCAATAGTTGGCACCAAGTCGAGGCAAGAGCAAATTTATTTAGTGAGGCTATCGTAATGTGGTTAAAAACTCTGGACATAAGTGTCAACAAACTGAAGTCTTTCTACATGCGATTCGGTGAGTCTCTTAATGATAATTTTGAATTAAGAATTGAAGGAGACTTAATTGAACAAGTAAATGAGTTTAAATTCTTAGGCATTAGACATGATGACAGGTTAGAAATAGGACCCCAATTAGATCATATTGACAAAAAATTTGCTGCAGCTACAGTCATGACAAATACCCTAAAAGACTTTGGCTGCAAAAAACAAATTAAAAATGTCATTATGAGTTATGCTATGGGCGCCTTTAACCACGGCCTTAATGTGTGTCGGCCTCTCAATTTGAAAGAATCTGGGAAACTGCAAACTAAATTAAATAAGGCCTTAAAATTTATTTATAATATCAGGCCCAAAAAATCCCCAATTGATAATACGTATTACAGTATGTCTCAGGCCGAATTACTTGAAATTTGCGAAATGAGATCACTTTCAGTTGAACAAGAAAAATTGGCTGTCACACTTATAAATGGCATTATAATTAACAAAACTCCTTTAGAAGAATATAACATTTTAGTTAAATGTATGAAATACCCTAATGGCAATTCATACAAAAGCCCTTTTCTTGATTTCAGTGATAAACACCAAATTGTAAGTTTTGATCCATTTGTGAATAATTTCAAAAAAGACTATATATTAATGCGAGATATTGGAATGAGAGATATCTCGTTTATTCTCCCCGATTCTATTAAAAAACTTGGATCTCGCAAAATTAAGCAGACGTTTCCTTATAACTATTTTCAAGCTCTAAATAAATTACCCTCCAAAATAAGATCTAATATGGGCTTTTTTAGTAATAAGTCAATGATCAAGACTTATTATAATTGTCTTTGTCCGCATAAAATGTATACTAAAAATCAACTTTGGTGTAAAAGATGCAGTTTTTTAAATGTAGAATTGGATAATAGTACTAATTTTCTTAAATCTAAAAAACATATGCTAACTTCGGATAAAATTAAAAATAACCTTAAAATCGACATAATCGAAATTCTTGATAAAAACCTCTACATGACAATGATGGATATAACATCATTTAGTAAAGTAGTAATTAACTGTATAATAAACCGACATTTTTTTGATACTATGGATAGCAAATTAGAAAGTGTTTTCAGTGGACTCAGTACGGATTCCCTAAATAAAACAGGGTGTCACGGATCTGGCTCACTTACTGGTAGTTTAAATGTTCTTGTCGCCATGGCCATCAAATTACAATACGTCATGGAACATAATTCTAATATTAAGTGTGAAATTGATTTAATAACAGCAAACAAACAGCTTTTAGAAATATATACAAGTAATAAAACCTCATATCCAAGATGTGACGGAACACGTGTATATTATAATACAAAAAGTCTTAATCGCAGAAATAACAGAAAATTTGACTGAAAAGCCAATTTTTTCTATAAATTTTCTTCTTTTTATTTTTTTTTCACACTTTTTAGTTCTAGTGTTTTTTTCCGACAAACATTTTTAATACCATTTATTTCAATTTTATACAGTCCCACACCAAATATATATCTTTGAGGGGGACTGTACTGAAATTGTATAAATTAATAATAAAATTTTTTTTTTTAGAAATATAGTGAATGATTAGGAAATCCAACTCGTTTAGTGACAATTCATTTGCTTAAACGACATGACGATTCTCCAAATAAAATAAAGTAGTATTTTTTGACGAAATTTCATCTTTTTTTTGAGCCACGGCTTTCAAATATGCAGATACATGTAATCTCTATATAGAGATCAATGTGTATACATTTAATAAATAACTTTTAGACACTCGCTCTTCGCCAAATTAGGGGCAACTTTAGACTAAGACTACAGTGTGGCATATTCTACTTAAAACTCCCCCTTAATATAACATAGGGGGAGGAGAACCATATGCCATCTAATTTCTTTACTAAACCCTCTTATACAGCGTTTGAATTTATCTCATTTTCATTAATCTCTTCGATATTAACACGGAAATTGATTAGAGACTAATTTTTAGCACATTTATTTTACTTTTTAGCAGACCGTTGTGTCCGTTAGACACATTTTTTCAGTAACGTACCAACAAACAGGGTAGATAACCTGCCATTCTGGCAAAACAAATTCTTATTTCTTTTCCCTTCTTTTTCCCCAACTTCTTAAGTGGGACTCTTAATTTTTAATAAAAAAAAACTTTTCTCCTCTTATCAAAATAAACTTCCACTCTAACTCTACTTCCCCTTAAATAATTTTGTCTCATGTTAAAAGTTACAGGAAAGTTTCTTAATAAACTTTTTCGGAAATTAGACATATAAATTTATTTTATAATTGATACTTTTAGTCATTCAAATTAAACCGGATCCAGAAGATCGAAGAACTATTGCAATAAAGAATATCTACAATGACAAATTCTTTATTTTGAACACTACCGAATACACCAAATGGAGAAAACTGGTTAAAAATAATATTTATTACGTTAGATTCCCAGTATTCTGGGATATTGTTAAATCAAAAACTGGTTATATTTCTTTTGATTACAAAGGCACTATGAAATTTCTTAGCATTTCAACCCTAGTTACACATCAATTTTCAAACTCTGAATCAGAATCTCATTTACGTCTTAGAAATAAATTCCGTAGAGAAATTCAATATTCAGGATTGAGAATTGTGTTCCCAAGGCCAAAATTTATACTGAATAATATTAGTCTTGCTACTAGAGATTTCATCGATAAGGCACTTATATCGGCAATTTCTGCCAACGACTCTCTTAAAGAGCAAATAGTTAATAGAATAATTTTAGGAATCTCCTGTGATAATAAATTTAGTGATGTTAAAGATTATCATGATATATACAATCATTTTTATAAAATTACTGGCAACAATTTTGACAAAAAAGTTAGCTTGAAAAGCTGCTGGGATAGAATTTTTAGACTTATTGCTAATTTTGAGATTAAATTAGGAGCGCCTCACAGAGGGAATTCTGATAATCATAAAAAATTAGAATGCTATCTCATTAAAAAATATAATCTCACCATTTTTCATTTGTTTTATGAAAATAATGACCTTGATTTTGTGGAAAAAATCTTGCATGATTTTTACAAGTTTTCAGAATTACCAGTTTTGGAGACAATAGATAAGCGACTATCAAATAATTTTACGACCTCACGAAAACGTAAAGCCTATTGTAATTTCTCCGATAATTGTAAAAAGATTAAAATTTGTACATCTTATCCCTACATCTGTGATGACCTTAATATCATTTTACCCTTTGAATTGGAACTTTTTTTATGTATTAATTCTGATTACAAAATCAATGTGCGTAATTCACTTGGTAAAATTATCGACACAGTTAGAGAGGCACGTATAAATGAGTTGGATTTATGTATTGAACGTTTAACAAATTTCAATAAAATCTCCAAGGTGGTCTTTATCAAATTTATAACTCAATCGTTTCTTGATTCCTTTACTGAATTCAAGATTGATAATAATTTGGGACAACTTCGTTTTAGAATTTCCCTCATTAAAATGGCTTTGGACGATGACATCACTATTTCTGACATTATCAGGGATAAAGGGACAAATCTTAAGAAAGTCATCTATTTCTCAAAATCATAATGAATCTTTAGGATTTTTTAATTTGCACTTATTTGATGATTCAAATCCTTAAAATATTCACAGGGGGCTCTTAATTTATAAATACCATAATTATTTGTTACAATCGACAGCTCTTAAAATGTTTCAACTTACAATTTTCTGAATACTTAGTGCCTAGTCTCTAAACAACGATACACACTTCATTTCAGAAGCATAATACTGAAAAAGTTTTTTAATATTTAAATAAAATTTTGCAATTAAGATGAATCACACACATAATTCTTTATCCGCACCTGTCTCACAATAAATACACATAATGCAACTTAATTATGCGTTTGTTTTATAGTTTTTTAATCTGCAAACTCATGTTACATCAAATGGTGCTCTGATTAAAATACTTTTTGAGGCCTGCGAGGATTTTTTATTGGTAATAAGTAAAGGTTAAAAAATGATTTTTTCGTTGTTCTGGAGGTAGTTGTCACATGTTATAAATATTCCATGCCTGTCTGTTAAATGGGTTGGGTAGTTTTTTTCTGAATGAAAAACAGAAAAATATCTTTTCATCCCCTTGACAAAACTCAAAAGAAAAAGCAGGCATATCAGCATATTTTTGTCGCAACTCGGATTTCTCAGCAATCCCATCATATCCTGGTCGGTTTTCTTCGTCTATGCATTTATAGAAATTTAAATTCGGCCTTGCTGATTTCACTCCAATCATCTGTCGGAAAAATCGATTAAACTTATCCTCAGAATTGAATGGATCAGCAAATACTCCGAGCAACCCTTAATCAAATGTTATGTTACCACGAGATAAATTTATAACTAACAATATAATTTTGTGTACTTTTTCATTCATATTCTCAATCTCACTTACAGTGAGGCTTATTTTATGAAAAAGAAAGGTAATTTTACATCTTTTGAGAGATAAGTTTGTTTTTGGACTATACTTTGCTTTTTTTCTTTTTCTTTTATTCATTTTGAATAATTGAAAAGAGACCTTTTACTTAACATTTAAGATTTCAATACTTATTATTTAGAATTCTTACCTCCTACATTTGGGGGAAGTGTTTCTGGATCCAGGAGCATTTCATTTGACAGCTTCTTGGTCTCATCACCAATTTCAAATTGTAAAAGTTGACCTACCGGAGCTAGAGCCTTCAGACGGAATA
The DNA here is from genome assembly GCA_004367855.1 of Oikopleura vanhoeffeni. Taxonomy (NCBI): domain Eukaryota; kingdom Metazoa; phylum Chordata; class Appendicularia; order Copelata; family Oikopleuridae; genus Oikopleura; species Oikopleura vanhoeffeni. The sequence goes on from SCLH01062661.1 coordinate 31,140, forward strand.
CCCGATCTACCATATCAGGCAGATGTTGAGAAATTGACTGAATTTAAAAATTTTTAAAATTTTTATTAACGTTATTTTTAAGATTTAGATTATGATTTAGTGTTGATTGATTCAACCACTTATATATTTTTTAGTTTGAACTTATATACACAATCTGATTAGTTGTCTATTCTTGTTTTAAACAATTAATTATCGGTTGATACACAGCATTATTTACCTTGATAGTCAATTTACATCTTAGCTTATCCACACATCTAGCATTTCGACAAGGGTCATTTTCATGAGTCAAAAGGGGACCATTTAACATTTCAAGCAATTGAGAACACTTTATGCCCAACTCTGGATATTTTGCGTGTATCCCAGAATTATCAAAGAAATTGGTTATTTCTCCCTTTACAACCAAATTTGATCTTTCAAATGCATTTTGGAAGTTCAGTCTTGACAAATCCGCTGCTCTTACTGAGTTCGACTTCCATACTTTTTTAAATCGGCTAAACCCGTCACCTAGAACAGCATTAAGGGATTTGGCTTCATCAATTAACTTCTGCGAACTGCATCTTAGTTTCAGCAACCTAACCTATGATTACCAGAATTAATAAATTGTTTATTTTGGATATATAGTTTTAAGCTCAAAACTATGCACTAAAATTGTCTTATCATCTATTAACACATAAAAATTAATTATGACAAATATATATTTTTTAATTCTTTTAATATGATATCTACTGCATATCCTATCAATCAATGATTTGATTTTGAGAACATATTATTTTTATTATTTTTTATATATATAAAACTAATAAAATGAAGTTTTTAATAATCAGTTTGTAGATCTTTATTATTTTTTTTTTACTCACTTCGCTTAGTTTCTGGTCAAAATCACG
>SCLH01062662.1:0-12051 GCA_004367855.1 Oikopleura vanhoeffeni
TTTTTTCTTTAAGCTTTACCCAAAACTAAACGTTTTTGCAACTGTTAGACATCGTTTGTTTTTCTGCACTCTGTGGTTTCTAAGAAAAAAAGCTCTATATGTTAAATTCTTGATAATGATATACAAACCGTCGCGAACAAAAAAATAATAAGTGATTGAGCTGTAAAAAATATCATATGGTTACCACAAGAACCGACCGTTACGACACCCAAAGCTAGGCAAAAACATCAACTTTCGCCCGAGCTCTCCCACCCGCCACATCTGCACGTACAAAAATAATTATTAAACACTGTCTAAAATACCTTAAGGTATGGGTTCCTAATCTGAACATACCTCTCCGACTGAAAATTAGCTAAACAGTGCTCAAGGAATACAATCCAGTTGACACACAGCCCCCATACCAATATACAGCCTCCTTGCGTAACAAAACATGTCAAAATCATTTTTCTTGCCATGCATACACTCCAGACACATAACAAGCACAAGGAGCACCATAAGTCAAAACGAAAAAACGTCTATCTCCTCCCAGCTTTATTGAAAAAACTAAATTTTAACATAACCTGTATAATCAGTATAAAACTACTGAAGCGCTTTGTCGATAAGTGCTAATTTTTTCTAGAATATCGATAAACCCACCGTTTTTGACTTCGTTCACGGAAAATCCTATCTCCTCCTAGTTAAATTTCAAAAATTTACTCAAATTTTAACGCAGTAACTCAAACAAAAAAACGTCTGAGGAGCCTTTTTCAATTCGACCCAGCCCAACTCACAAATCAGAATTTTTGTCAAGGTCACGGGAAAAAATCTCCGAAAAGAAAAGTGCTGATTTTTTGAAAAGAAGCTCAAAAGAAAAGGCTGAAACACACTGGAACTAAAGTTGGCCTTACTGCCAAGTGTCGAAATTTGAATTTAGAGTGGTCAATATGAACAAACAGTGTATTTGTGTATTAATTTGCAGAAAAAATACTCAGAAAAATAAGATCGAAACCAACTCAAAAATTTCGAAATTTTTTGTTCTTATTTGGGTTCGGTTTGTGCTTGTCAAAAACAAAAAGATGATTTGGTGCATTTTAATACACATACATAACTGCCATAAAAATGTACGGCAACACCATACCCTAAAGGGGTAGCGTCGCCAAAAGACTCTTACTTTGTACTCCACTTACCAGAAATACAAACTCTTAAAAACTTTGAGAAATCGTCATTTGGTAAATCTATCTTTAATCACAGATAATATTTATCAAAATAAATTGTGGCGACCCGGACCACCATCGCAAGCTCAAAACACACCAAACCAGATTTTCAAAATTCATATACCCCCTAAGCTCTGCCACATGACGGATTTCACTCAAACTTGCGTATGAACCACGGCAAACAATTCTATTGTAAATACATCGTATAGACATCTAAAAAGTCCACTAGTTTCTAGAATGCGAAAACCGCCTAATAAAAAAAATTCTATTCAAAGATCACCCTCCAGTGATACATTCAGAATGCAGTATAATTTAGTGGAAAAAGGGTAATTGGGTATATATGAGGGAGCAGAAATTCTAAAGAAATTTTTTGTGAATCTAGAGAACCCATTACTAAACCCTGGGAATTAAAACTCGAAGATAAAAGTCGGTCGATTATCGAAAATACCCACAAACTCACAAGCTTGAATTCCCTATCAACAGAAAAACGCTACAGCTTTTGATAACTTGTGAATTTCTCTGGTCGAAAAAGTTGAGTTCAATGTTTTCTACAAAAAATACAGGCAGCGAAAAATCCTGAAAAAAAAAAATGAAAAGTTCGAACTTTTTTGGATTTGTTTTCGTTTTTAAAATAAGTTTATGCCTTCTGAGTGTCATAAATTCTGGCTGATTTTTTACTCACTCCAGAAAAAGAGAGTGCGACCGCGCAACTCCCTAAAAAAACTTGAAATTTTTCTTACAATGTTTCCGAAAAATCCGGTTTGGTCCGCTTAGGATTAAGGTTTTCAAGGCGTCGTTCCAAAAAAAATGCGTAGGTTTTGCCGTGTTGTCCGCCTCAGACTTGTGTCCGCTTAGACAAGAACCACAGAGTGTCGAGTATTAATCATCTCCAAGTTAAACAAAAGCTATGCCCTAAAAATTAACGATTTAAAAAAATCTAGAATTTGCGATTGTGAAGTCAATCAGTAAATGACACAGATTTCTTGTCAAATTATTTCACTTTTGAATCAGTCTTGGCGTAAATATACGAGTAACTCGCATACACTATAGTTTTAAGACAACTGAACAGGAAGTGAACCATTAGAAGCCACCTTTTCAAAATTCATTTTAACTTGTTAATCAACCTCAAATAAATAACCTCATAAAAGTAAAACCTACACCTGAACTTCGATTAACCCAGCGAGTCAGTGAAAATCACACCAATCTTTTGTTACGATATCGTTTGAAATTAACACCTCAAATAAACCCCACCAAGTATATATAAATCAAATAAAAACAAATTCTCGAACCTTCCCGGTTAACACCGGAACTCGCTGAAAGTCATCGAAAATACCGCCAATTTTTTTTTCTAGTAGTTGACCCCAAATGAAACTGCCCGCAAGAAATATAAAAAGCACAATTTAACCTCACCGTTCCCGTAGACCGGCAAGTGATCGCAGTCATCGAAAATACCCCAATTTTTCTAGGTAGGACCTCAACATATACCGCCAAGAAATAATAAATAAATAAACACCAATTTAAACTACTCTCGGTTAAACCGGAATGATGAGTCATCGAAAATACCGCCATTTCCTTTTTGAGAATTATTTTACCCCCCAAGTCAATATCATAAAATAAATAAACACAATTTTAACCTCACGTCCGGTTGAAACCGGAAGAGAAGTCATCGAAAATAACCGGCCAATTCTTTTTTTTATGAGATTATTCACCCTAAAAATATACCCCTCTATGTTACATCATATAACATAATTAACATAATTTTGAACTCCTCACTCTCCGGTTAAACCCTGAAGTTATGAGCGTCATCGAAATATACCGCAAAAACAATTTTTTGAACAAATCAGTTTCTTCTTCAAATGTACCTCCCACGTAATTCCCGTCTGCAGCTAAAATTGATTCGTATTACAAAAACCGGGAATAAAAAGGATAGAAGCTATCCCGGACCGCGGATAAAAGGAAATCTTCATCCCCTTCAATCCCTAGCTCCGGTTTTATTCCGCGTTATGGCGGATCAAAACGGACGAAGGCTACGAGGAGTAGGTGAAGGTAGAATCGGTAGGGCGATTGTCATCCCTTTTGAACCGTCTTCTAAGCCTCATTTGCGACGCACCGAACCCTTAGCGAAATTTGAAAACAAAATATAAACTACTAGAATTTTTCGAAAAAACTGTAATCTGCCAAGTGTGGCAATAAAAGCATTCAGCTCCGGAATCTTTCATAACCTTCTTTTTAATCTCACCATCCGAACTTAACTCTACAAATAAAACTAAACCTTTAATTGAATTAGTGAGCAAACAAAATTTGAGCCTATTAATCCGATAAATAAAGCAACTTTTTGTAATCTGGACAATCAAATAAACTGCTGCCGGCCACCCGCACCGTTATTTGCGCGATTTCTCTTAGACATAATGCGGCGCGGCAAACAAAAACCCCATTAAGGGGTTGCCGAGACTCTGATTGACATATCTCTCGGACGAACTAAGGAGCTTCAGAGAAAAAACGAAAAACTGATTTGTAGAATTTAGCTTAACTTTCGAAAAAGCTACCAGACAATATGTATTGACCAGTACAACCAATTAGCACAGATCGTAACAAGGTGACATATTACAAAAACTTCAAATCTAATCTCCCTCCCAGACGGTAGATAACAATTGAGACCTCAATTTCAACAGATCACGGTAACGGTAGTAATATACATTTTAATGATGAAGCTTTTTTTTGAATCCGCGACCTGAACAATTCTAGAAACGCCAAATAACCTCCGAGATAATGTTTCAAAATAGCTCAAATTTTATCAAAGTATGCCTCAGAAAATAGCAGGAAAAATGGAGACCTTTTTTTCAATTGCGAGCTAAGAACTCGAAATATGATTTTTTGGTCATTTCCGAAAAATTTCCGAAAAGAATAAGTGCTGTCAATATTTCGAAAGATCTCAAAAGAAAAGCCAGAAAACCCTGATGAGAAAGTTGCTTACGCAAGTCGATATTTTGAAGTTTAAAGGGTATCCCGCTCCCTAATTGACAATTCGAAAATAATATCTAGCCGAACAGGCCATCAGGATATAGATCAATATAGCCCATTGTAAGAACTATCCTCATATACTGCGAAAAAATTTGCCAAAACTGTTTTGTATGACCACACTCTTCACCCATATAAGCGGCACAAAGCCAACTAAGCCAAAACGGAAATTCCTACTCCTCTGAGGTTAATACTTTGAAACTAAACCACTAAAATTTTAACATAACCTGTATAACATTAGTATAACAAAAACTTGTAGGAGCAGCTTTGCGATAAGTGCTTATATTATTCTAGAAACGTAAAAAACCGGTCCAAAATACGGTTTTGGACTTTTTAATCGGAAAATCTATCTCCCCTCAGGTTAAGATGTCAAAAATTTACCTCAAATGTGCAAAAGCTAGCCTCTAAACAAAAAGAAAACTTGTAGAGCTTTTGGTCAAATTTCACCCAAAACGAAAAATGATAATTTTCAAGGCTCACGTGAAAATTTCCCCGAAAAAAAATGTGCTTCGATTTTTCGAAGATAGCTCAAAAAGAAAGCGACGAGAAACACGAAGAAAATATGGTTACGTCAACACATCATATTTGAAGTTTAGTGCAAATTGAACAAAACGTTGTTTTGAACATAATTTGAGAAAAATACTTAGAAAAAAAACGAAAAAAACGCAAAATATTTCGAAATTTTGCTGTACAATTTGGGTGTATATGCGTTCAAAACATAACACAAGTATTGGTGCATTTTATGAACATAAAACTCCAGAAAATGTAGAGCCAGGGATAACCCTTAAGTGGTTCAATCTACAATCACATACAATTTAACTCACTATGCGGTTTTACTCACTAAAAATACTTAGAAAAAACGAAAAAATAGCGAATCGAATCAAAAAAATTCTTGATGAATGGTTCTTATACACTAAATGTATCAACCTCGTGATCAATGTAGCATTCAGTGCCTCACAGGCCTTTATTAAATGTAGAGCGTACACCCCCTTAAGTAGTCGTCGCAAATAGATTTCGCTTAAAAAGTGTGAGACTAAAACCTAAATCGGCCAAAAAAAATGCACAAATGAGCTGGTCTAATGAATTTTGATTACAGTTTAACCGCTAAGGGCCTCAAGACCAAAATCTTAAAAACCTATCTCCTCCTTAAATACAAAAGGATGCAACACAATTTTGCTATAGGCTGCAGTACAACAATATATCTATACTTAATTCGAAAATGAAAAAAAAACATATAAAAATACAGTACGATAACCCAAAATAAATGTAAGCGCTTATGACAGCACGGGCATGGATATCAAGGAATTCCAAATTAGTGCTGATTGTACTTCTAGCTTACGATATGATTGTAATCTAAGGCTTTCCAAATATGATGAATTGTTATCCTTCTAGAATAATTATATTTGTATCGCGGAAAATTCCTTTTTGATAGAGTATGATGCATAAATGCGTGGCTTATTGGACCGAAATGAAATTCAAAAATTTTCTCTTATTTTTTTAAAACCTAGAGGTCTCAAACTCCCTGCTAGCGAGTTTGGCGGAATTCGGCGACTAAAAATGCCTCTCGGCTTTTTGAATTCCAAATTGATAATGAGCTAATTTATAAATATCAATGAGTAGATCATATATTAAAACAGTTACTTGGATAAATTAATAGACTGCAAAACATAATTTGATTATGAATCAAATTGGTAGGCAGTTCGCGGAAGAGAGTATTACGCATTTTCTATAAAATCTAACGAGTTTCTAAAGATTGACTTCTGAACCAAAAGAAGTGCTCGATATAAATTCTTTAATCATGATATAAAAAACTTAAAATATGAAACATCCTTCGAATAAAGTAGATATTTCGTCTGCAGCCATACGAGAAAATTGGTGTATACCTTTGTATTTAAGGAAGAGATAGGTTTTTAAGATTGGTCTTGAGGCCCTCTATGCTGTTAATACTGTGTAATCAAAATAAAATCTTAGACCAAGCTCCATTGTCATTTTTTGGCCGATTTAGTAAAGTCCTCAATTTTAAGCGAAATCTATTGCGACGACTACCCCTAAGGGTCTACTCAACGGTTTTTGAGATTTTCAGATCAGGGCTTAGAAGAAAACGAAACAAGTTATTGAAATTGAAAAGCCAAAGTGAATATCTATCCTTTGCTCCCGACCAAAAGTGAAAACAGAGTTTTTTGAGCATCAAAGCACCAAGTGGGAGTAGAGTTCTAGAACACCGATTTTGACTTCAATGTCTTTATCTCGAAACGGCTTAAATCGGAAGTGGGTTCCGCAAATTGAAGCCTTCTTCCAAGGTCATTTCCCGCCAACCTAGCAAATGAATTCCAAAAACATTTGTAACTAACAAAACTAACCTCGCGATAATTTAAACTACATAACTGATACAATCCCACCTACGCTCGACACCTACGCTTAAAAAGCTTCTTAAAAAGACACGGAGTTCGTACTTACCTCTTCAATTTTTATCATTTTTATTATTTTTTGTGTCAGGCTCGCGAGAAGCTTTCTCAATATGCAAAAGCACTTTGTAAATATTTGCTTTCAGCGGACAAAAACGCGAAGAAACCAAAAATTAAAATTTTGAAATAGTCCAGTTTGGGAGGCTCAGGCAAAAGCTATTCTCTTCACAGTTTAGAGATACAGTTCGCAACTCATACATAGTCATACGCATCTGAAAGCACAAGACTGTTTGGCAAGTAAACTAGAGAGTTTTTCGAAATTGTTGCTTCGGCGTCTCTTGAGGGCCATTCACTTTTTATTTTTAGCCAAATGTTTAAAATGGTCAGTTTGGAAGGCTCAGCAAAAGCTATCTCCTCCACCAGTTTTAAAAGAATACAGTTTCGACTCATACAGTATGAGTCATTAAACGCATCTGAAAGCACAGACTTTTGAACAGAACTAGAGAGTTTTTTTTTTGAAATTTCGATCGGCGTCTCTTGGGTACATGTCAACTTTTTCATTTTGAGCCTAACAATTTTGACAAATTTAGAAAACCAAAAAAATGCTTCAAAATCATTTTTTCCGTAAAATACAAACACTTTTAAGGATTTTGGTGCACTTTAACTCAGTAGCGCAAAAAAAAACAAATTAGCGCACTTTCAATTAAATCATAAATAAATCAATAATTAGTTTTCGTTTTTTTGGCTGTTTTGGCCGCCGAAAGCAAAAGTTAAAACACAAAGCAATTTTGCATTATTTTTTAGGACTCTCCGAGCTCACACAAAAAAATAATAAAAAAATGATGAAAATTGAAGATAAGTACGAAACTGCGTGATTTTAAGAAAGCTTTGAAAAGGTAGGTTCGCGTAGGTGAGATTTTAATCAGATTACTGTTAAATTCAAATTACTCGAAGTTGGTTCTGTTAGTAACAAATGTTTTAAGAATATCAACCTTTGCTAGTTGGCGGGAAATGACCTGGAAGAGGCTCAAATCAGCGACACCCACTCCCTTATGAAATTGATTACATTTGTAAAATACACAATTACTCCACTGACGTTGACAGTTATCGGAAACTATTGCAAAAAGAGTGAGTTATAAATATCCTGAACAATAAAAAATATATCATTCGATCAACAATTGAACAATTAATTAAGTGTATGGAAAATAAAATGATATTTTCGCGGATTTAAATTCATTTTTTTTCATGCTTAAAAATTCCGTCGGGAACCTTCTCAATGAATTACCTGTAACCTGAATAACCTGTTCCAAAAACGCTAGGCGTGAAGTTGAAAAAATATGATTTTTGTCAAACACTACTTAAGTACACTACTGTGACACTACTTATTCCAAAAAAATTTTACAAAATTTATAATGAATCTTGTAACACACTCGTTTAATTGAAATAATTTATTTTGAGAAAAATAAGCTGAAGAAATATAATTTTGGAAAAATAAATAAAAAAGTAATTGGTCTATTTCTTAAAATTATTTTGTTAAAAAAAACTGTCGTCGTTAAAAACTACTAGTATCATAACTTATGTTGTGTCTAGTCAGCGATTTTTCAAAATAAGTCCCATACCGTCGATTTTGTTTTTCTGGATTAACAACTGTATATTTCTCAAAAGTTACTGTGAATTATAAACTTCATGAAAACAACGTACTTCAAACTTAATTCATGACAAATAATTTTTTTGGCGGAATACAAACCTATAAAGAGAAATGTCAGATATTATTATATCTTTATTTGACCGTAATTTGGTCGATATTTTACGATTTATAGCCAGGGTTTTGACAGGGAAAGTACAGGTCAACAAGAAAATACAAAAACTTATCGTTTGCAAACGAAACAACTTTTCAATTTAAAAACAATGATTAAAAAGCAGAAAATAAATTGTTGGTGAAATGTAAGAATTAAGAAAATAAATTTTTCTTTGGCCAATTTTTTGTTGTCGTAAAAATTTGGACTCAATGTTGTTTCAAATAATAGAAAAAACCTGAAAACTTTTGGAATATTTAAATATTAAAAAATACAATAATTTTTTTTGAAAATACAGGATTCTCTCAAACTCCCTGCTAGCGAGTTTGCGGAATTCGGTCGATAAAAATGCCTTCGGCTTTTGATTTCAAATATATATGCTAATTTTATAAATATCTAATGGATGAGTCATATATTAAAATGCATGTTATCTAGAATATGCAAAACATCTAATTTTATGACAAATTGGTAGGCATGCGAAGTTTACGGCATTTTCGTTAAATCTACGAGTTTCTAAAGATTGACTTCTGAACCAATAAAGGCCGGATTATTAAATCTTTAATATTATAAAAAAACTTTAAATATGAAATCATCCTTCGAATAAAGTTAGATATTTCGTACTGCAGCCATAGCCGAAAAATTGGTGATCCTATTTGTATTTAAGGAGAGATAGGTTTTTAAGATTTGGTCTTGAGGCCCTCTAGCTGTTAAACTGTAATCACATAAAATCTTAGACCAAGCTCATTGTCATTTTTTGGCCGATTAGTATAGTCTCAATTTTAAGCGAAATCTATTGCGACGACTACCCCCTTGGAGGGTACTCAACGTGTTTGAAGATTTCAGATCAGGCTTAGAAGAAACGAAACAAGTTATTGAAATTCTGAAAAGCCTAAAGTGAGATATCTATCCTTTGCTCCCGACCAAAAGTGAAAACAGGTTTTTTGAGCATCACGCACCAAGTGGGGTGAGTAAGTTCTAGAACACCGATTTTGACTTCAATGTCTTTTATCTCGGAGAACGGCTTATCGGGAGTGGGTGTCGCAAATTTGAGCCTCTCCAAGGTCATTTCCCGCCAACTAGCAAAAGTGATATTCCAAAAACATTTGTAACTAACAAACAACCTCGCGATAATTTTAAACTTACAGTAATCTGATACAATCCCACTACGCCGACACCTACGCTTTTAAAAAGCTTCTTAAAAAGACACGGAGTTCGTACTTACTCCTTCAATTTTATCATTTTATTATTGTTTGTGTCAGGCTCCGGAGAAGCCTTCAAATAATGCAAAGCCACTTTGTTTCAATATATTTGCTTTCAGCGGACAAAAACGCGAAGAAACCAAAATTAAATTTTGAAATAGTCAGTTTGGAGGCTCAGGCAAAAGCTATCTTCTTCACAGTTTAGAGATACAGGTTCGACTCATACAGTTGAGTCATACTGCATCTGAAAGCCAAAACTTGTTTGGCAATGAACTAGAGAGTTTTTTCGAAATTTTGCTTCGGCGTCCTCTGAGGGCCATGTCACTTTTTATTTTTAGCCAAATGTTTAAATGGTCAGTTTGGAAGGCTCAGGCAAAAGCTATCTCCTCCACCAGTTTTAAAGATACAGTTTCGACTCATACAGTATGAGTCATACGCATCTGAAAGCACAAGACTTGTTGACAATGAACTAGAGAGTTTTTTTTGAAATTTCGATTCGGCGTCTCTGGGTACATGTCAACTTTTCATTATTGAGCCTAAATTTTTGACAAAATTTAGAACCAGAAAAATGCTTCAAATAATTTCCGGAATACAAACACTTTTAAGGATTTTGGTGCACTTTAACTCAGTGCGTCAAAAGAAAACATTAGCGCACTTCAATAAAATCATAAATAAACAATAATTAGTTTTCGTTTTGGCTGTTTTGGCCGCCGAAAGCAAAAGTTAAAACAAAAGCAATTTTGCATTATTTGTTAGGCTTCTCCGGAGCCTCACACAAAAAAATAATAAAAAATGATGAAAATTGAAGAGTAAGTACGAACTGCGTGATTTTTAAGAAGCTTTTTAAAAGCGTAGGTCGGCGTAGGTGAGATTTTATCAGATTACTGTTAAATTCAAAATTACGCGAAATTGGTTCTGTTAGTAACAAATGTTTTAAGAATATCACCTTTGCTAGTTTGGCGGGAAATGACCTTGGAAGAGGCTCCAAATCAGCGACACCCACTCCCTTATGAAATTGATTACACTTTGTAAAAATAACAATTACTACTACGTTGACAGTTATCGGAAATATCTTGCAAAAATGAGTGAGTTATAATTATCTCTGAACAATAAAATAATATATCATTCGATCAACAATTGAACAATTAATTAAGTGTAAGGAAAAATAAAATATATTTTCGCGGATTTAAATTCATTTTTTTCATGCTTAAAATTCCGTCGGGAACCTTCTCAATGAATTACCTGTAACCTGAATAACCTGTTCCAAAAACGCTAGGCGTGAAGTTGAAAAAATATGATTTTGTCAAACACTACTTAAGTACACTACTGTGACACTACTTATTCCAAAAAAATTTTACAAAATTATAATGAATCTTGTAACACACTCGTTTAATGAAATAATTATTTGAGAAAAATAAGCTAAGAATATAATTTGGAAAAATAAATAAAAAAGTAATTGGTCTATTTCTTAAAATTATTTTGTAAAAAAAACTGTCGTGTTAAAAACTACTAGTATCATAAACTATGTTGTGTCTAGTCAGCGATTTTTCAAAAAAGTCCCATACCGTCGATTTGTTTTCTGGATTAACAACTGTTATTTCTCAAAATTACTGTGAATATAAACTTCATGAAAACAACGTACTTCAACTTAATTTCATGACAAATAATTTTTTGGCGGAATACAAACCTAAAGAGAATGTCAGATATTATATATCTTTATTTGACCGTAATTTGTCGATATTTTACGATTTATAGCCAGGTTTTGACAGGGAAGTACAGGTCAACAAGAAAATACAAAAACTATCGTTTGAAAACGAAACAACTTTTCAATTTAAAAACAATTATTAAAAAGCAGAAAATAAATTGTGTGAAATGTAAAGAATTAAGAAAATATAAATTTTTCTTTGCCAATTTTTGTTGTTCGTAAAAATTTGGACTTCAATGTTTTCAATAATAGAAAAAACCTGAAAACTTTTGGAATATTTAAATATTAAAAAAATACAATAATTTTTTTTGGAAAATACAGGATGGCATTTTTTGTGAGGCACAAACATACCTTGTATCCATTGCGTCGTAAGGGAACGACACCTTTTGTCGAGCCTTAAAGGGCTCGCTTGGTCCTTTTTTACTAGTTTCAGCCAATTTATTTAATTCGGCTTTTAAAAACAACTTATCCGATAAAATTCTTAGATAGCTCAAACGGAGCACATGTCTGTGAAAAATAAAATAAAAAAATTAGTTCATCGGATCAATTATTTTATCTTTTTCTTAGATTCCCAATTGTTAATTACTAGTTTTCTTAAAAAAATTGGTAACACTCGTCGGATTCGGACCAATTTTTAATTTAATTATTTACAGATATTTGTTGCTATTGTTTAGGCTACTTCTGAGGTTATTCAATCGGATGAGGTTCGTGTAGGCAAAAAGCCTGAATTAAATA
>SCLH01062662.1:12548-23482 GCA_004367855.1 Oikopleura vanhoeffeni
AAAAAAATTAGTTCATCGGATCAATTTATTTTATCTTTTTTCTTAGATTCCCGAAATTGTTAAATTACTAGTTTTTCTTAAAAAATTGGTAACACTCGTCGGATTCGGACCAATTTTTTAAATTTAATTATTTACCAGATATTTGTGCTTTGTTTAAGCTATCTGAGGATTCAATCGGATGAGTCGTTAGCAAAAGCTGAATTAAATAAAAAAAATTTGCTGAAAATCTAGTAAAAAAGGACCAGGAGCCCCCGTAATCGATATGACTATCATTCTGCAAGCTTTACGATGAGAAGTTTACTTGATTCAAACCCTATTTTCAGTAGAACAACTTGATATCAAAAGTTTGCAAAATTTTTGTATCGTCTGCCAAAAATGGAATAATATAAAACATTTTATTCTGAGCAATTCCACTATACTAGCTCTCAAGTGGGCCCAAGTAAGAACAGAGAATCTTTCACGACAAAATGTTGAAGAAATTATTGGTATTGGTCCGTCATTATTATATCGACCACTCATGCTCAATAATGAAAAATATGGCCGAGATTAATCAATTATTCAAAATATAATCAAGGGTCGGTTTTTCAGACTGAGATTATAATAGGTTTGGGTTTTGCGTGGATTATCAATTCCCTTTTGCGTGGGTTTAGCAAAAGAGAGGCAAAAATGGGGATGGGGATAGAAAATCTCACAAGCCTGCTTTAATTGTTGGTCAGACCAGACCTTGGTACTACGAAGTTGGTAGCCCGGCAGATTTTTGTGCTGATGCTGATTATATCGAAGATCGTTAATGCGCGTCACAAGAAATAATATATTTTCTTTTTTTGGGGGGGATTTTCATCTAAAATGGGAGCGGGTAAAATAACGTGGAAGGAAAAGCCAATCAGAGACGCGCAAATTCACGAGCTTTATTTTTAAATATCCAATTTAATTGCTTCTAGAAACAAGTGAGTAATGATAAGGAGAAATACATTTCCAAGCTCCAAGTGAAAACTATGTACAGGGGGCCCAATATCGCCGAAAGTTTTTTGACAAAAAATTTCGGCGATATTGGCAAATTCGGCGATATTGGAAAATTCGGCGATATTGGCTGATTCGGCGATATGGGGACAGAAATAAATTATTTTGTTAAAATAAAGAAAAAAAAACGTAGGCGTTCGAAATAACGTCATACAGGTTGAATTTTATTTTTTGTCGGTGTTTCACGCATCACTCATTATTACCTTATAAATTACACTATAAATTGAGTGATGCGTGAAACACCGAAAAAAAAAGCCATTCTGTACTATTTGTCGAAAAATTTTTGAATTTTATAAGGAGTTTCACGAGTCGGTATCTTTTGACCCCTCAATGGGGTCAAGAAAAGGTTTAACTTCTCTTGACCTAAAATTGGTCTGAATCCAAATTATTTATTAAAATCAATTTGGAGTCAGAAAAAATTTTACCTTTTCTTGACCCCAAATTGGTCTGAATGAAAAATATGTTGTGAAAAACGCAACGTCATGATTATGCGTCATAGGGGTGGTTGAGGGATTTCACCGACTGCACTGGAGCACAGTGATAAGCATAACTTATGCCGCATAAGTGGGGTCAGTACCGGGAGACTTATCTGCAAAACTAAACCCCACAGTACGGATTCTTCTACCCTTAAAGCGACAGATTTTGAAAGATGAAAATGCGCTTTAGGGAGTGGGTGTCGCAAATTTGAGCCTCTTCCGAAGCCATTTTTCGCTAAACTAGTAAAGGTGATATTCCAAAAACATTTGTAACTAACAGAACCAACCTTCGCGGTAATTTTAAATTTAACAGTAGTCTGATACAATCCCGCCTACGCCGACACCTACGCGTTTAAAAAGCTTCCTAAAAAATCCTTCAATTTTCATCATTTTTCATTATTTTTTTGTGTCAGGCTCCGGAGAAGCCTCACACATATATTGCATTAGCGCCCTTTTCTCAAAATTTTGCTTTCGGCGGACAAAAACGCGAAAAAACAAAAAGTGAAAATTTTGAAAGGGTCAGTTTGGGAGGCTCAGTCAAAAGATATCGCCCCATCAGTTTAAGAGATACAGTTTCGGCTCATACTGCATCTAAAAGCACAAGGCTTGTTTGCCAATGCATTAGAGAGTTTTTTCTGAAATTGTGATTCGGCGTCTCTTGGGGGCCATGTCATCTTTTCATTTTTATTTTGACAAAATTTTAGAAACCAAAAAATTGAAAATTGACAAAATGCTTAAAAATAATTTTGTCCGTAAATTCAAACACTTTTAAGGATTTTAGTGCAATTTTTAACTCGGTAGCGTCAAAAGAAAACAAATTTTTGGATTTTTTGGCAGTCAAAACCAAAAATTTGAAGAAAATCTCGTGAGAAGATGTTCATATTGTTGTTTTCTACCCTGACACAAAAAAAACTCAAAAAATGATGTAAATTGACAGAGAAAATAGTTTATTATTGTTTCTTAGGGACCCTTATTATATGTTTGTGTGTGTGCGTAGGTGCAATTGTATCCGATTTCTGTATGTTGTGAAATGACCGCGAAGGTTGGTTTTGTAAGTGACAAATGTTTTTGAAATATCACTTCTGCTAGTTTGGTTAGAAATGACCTAGGAAAAGGCTCAAATTTTTGACACCCACTCCCTTAAGGGGTCAGAGACTGTATGAAAAAACAACTTTTTGGGCTTTGAAACGCGCTATAACGGTTGATTTATTATTGATTTTTTGTTGTTATTATACCGATCGCGTTACAAAAACTCAAAAAATCCGTACTGAGGGGTTTAGGTTTGCAGATAAATCTCCCGGTATACCGCGGTACTGACCCTACTTATGCGGCATAAGTTATGCCTATCACTGTGCTCCAGTGCAGTCGGTGAAATTCCTCAACCACCCTTATGACGCATAATCATGACGTTGAGTTTTTCACAACATATTTTTTATTCAGACCAAGAGAAGGTAAACCTTTTCTTGACCCCACCAAGGCAATATCGATCATGATGCCCGAGTAACTTAAATCTCTTATTCCCTATTCTTTTAACAGGCAAATAAGAGATTTAAGTTACTCGGGCATCATGATCGATATACTAAGGACAAAAAAAGACGATTGGCCAATTTGGGGTCAATAGAAGGTTCTCCGAGTTTCACAATAGATTCGTATGAAGTAAATCACCAAAATGAGTAGAATTAAATACTCTACGAAAGGAAATCAAATAAAAGTTGAAAAGACTAGATTTGGGAAAGTCAATCCTGAAGATGACGTCATTCATGTCATGAAATGAGAAATTTCGAAACTCAAAAATGGGTATCGATGTTTTCAAGCTATCTTGTAAAGATTTTTTTTGGTCATCTTAAGACTAAGGATTTTTTTGGTTTTGAGATTTTTTTCGAAAAAACGGTTTAATATTTCAATGATTTACATGTACCAAAAGATGCGCAATTATCGGTTTTCTGGAGAGGGTATTATGAACTAGGGGTCAAAGTGACCGCAACGTGGCGCCATTCCGAACGCGTCGCCATTCTTATAAATCGAGCCATATATGGATTACCGGACCTCAGAGTACAAATCCTAAATATTTGAATGATACAAACAACGCAAGATATTAGCACCCAATCAAAACCCTTGATTGCGGAATAGGCCGATTTCATTGGTCAGGTTGAGAAAGGATCAACCAATCAAATGTTCAGATTTCGCATTTTTCGAATATTTAGGATTTGTACTCTGAGGTCCGGTAATCCATATAAGCAAAGTTTCATTATCAACCTACATTTTTTACTATCTAAGGATACAATTCAGCCAATTTGCTATACAATCAAAAAAACAATTTTTTTAAACGAATAAAAAGGCATTTAATGGGGATTAGAGAAAAAAAATCGCATAATTGACCTCCAGTTACACACAAAAGTGCAATAATAGTATGAATTTAAACGTTTACTTATATTTCAAACTACGGCATAGTAAACTTCAAATGATTTTCTATCGCTCTGTCTAAAAATAATTATATGTTTTCCACAAAATTTTCTAGTAAAATGACTCTTAAATTGTTATGAAATATTGATTAATTGATTTGAAGGACACATTTTCATGCCTTTAGTTTTGTAGCGCTAAAATGCGTCTAACTAAGAGCTTTCATTGTTCGTTTGTGCAAACATGAGTTAAGTATTTTCCGGTTAAGAGTTTTTCGATTTAGAGCAAACCGACCACCTGATCAACCAAAATGACCGGTCAAAGTTCAAGGTCAATTATGTACTGAAAGGTTACTAGAGAGCAAAAAATGGTCAAAATTTTGAGATTTCACATTGGAATTTTTGCTCTCTGGCGACCTTTTAGTACATAATTGACCCATAGTTGCTAATATTTTCACCAGAAAGTCGACCCTTCTAATTCTTTTGCGGGTACTTACAATTCTCTACGATGAACTTGAAATTGACAGTAATTTGATATACGGTAATTTGAAAAAATACTCAAATTACGTCGAAAAAATTTGTTGATAAACTTCAAACGTTTTTAAGACTTTTTTCTCATCGCGGCAAAGTCCGAATAAAATCACGTGACAAAATAATAAAAATAAGGTTTGAAATATGTTATAAATTAATTCTTAGTTCTTGAAAAATAAGCTCACGTGACGTTTTTGGAAAATGCCCTTATGTTCAAAATTTTTAGATTATGTGTTTATTTGCCCTCAAAATTCGGCGTAATTTGAGTACTATTTGTGTACTTGAACCAAAACCTTATTTCTTAATTTGAAGTTCACGTGATTGTTTCTGGACTTTGGTGTTATGAAAAAGGTCTTATAAACTTCCAAAGATGGTCCTTTTTTTTAAAAAGTGTTTTAAGCAATTTTTGAAACAAACAGTACTATTTTGGCCAACCTTATTTCTTGAATATACGGTCAATTATTTGTCAGTATTTGCAAAAAATAAGTACTGTAATACAGTATAAATTTAAAAAAAACGCACAAACGTCATTTTGTTTAAAAGTTTTTCGATATCTTTTTAACTGATCTTGTCATTAATGACTAAGCGTCGTAAAATGCGATTAAATGGTGAATGCCGACGCGTCGTCAGAAATCGAGTCTACGAGTTAAGAAATTTCTGCTTCTCCTTATGAATTGATGTGAAATGTCTATAAAAAAAGAAGAAATCGAGTATAAAACATGTTTACTTCATCATATTACACCAACCAATGAGCGCGTTCGATTATTTTTTGCCTATTGATGATGTACGCAGAAGATAAAAATGCAAGCCAATCATGAGCGTGGGACATGTTTGCTTCAAGAAAAATAAATAAATTTCAGATTTGACAAAACGCAAAATCCGAAAATTTTGAATGCAATAAATGATGAAATTTTTATCAATCCGCAATTTTTGGTCACAAGCACCGTCACGGGCAAAACTTATTGTTAAGGGTGCTCATTGATGTAAAAATTGTTTCCCTTTTCGCCTAAGATAAATGATATTTCAAAAAATAATACCGTCTACCATTTTACCTCAACTGCACGGTATATCGAAAATTATCCCTGCTGCGTCTATCTGAACAAGCGTCATGTTATGAAAGGCGCGTTTGTCCAGAAAAGCGCAGCAGGCATAATTTTCGATATAATTGAGCAATGATGTCAAAATCAACAAAATGGGTGAAATATATACTAAAATTTCACAATTTCCCGACAAATTCATAAATGAAAATTTTCAGAATCTCAGTTTAGAACATTTGTTTGTTATCCATTTATTCCGTATCAACCAAGAATGTTTGAAGCTCAGTCTCTTCAATGGCGATTAGTGAGCGACTCAGGCTTAATGCTGGATTTAGAAAAGTCTAGCTCAATTACAGTCAAGGAAAAACTAATGATCTTCAAGTTAATCAGATTAACTTAATCTTTTAAATTTGCAAAAACATTCAAAGCTGTTCCCATGAAAAAATGCTTGAAAATCAATTTACAGATATTTTAACGATGCAAATTATCAACGATGACATTTTAATTGTTCATCAGATGAATTCAAAAAATTTCAATCTTGAAGCTTCTTCTTCTGTTTTTGTAACAATAGTCAATCTCACGACAAACGTCTCTAAATTGATAAAAGTTATAGAAAATGATTACTCAGGTTTGGTGGGAACTTTTTTTTATTTCGCCTTTTTAAGGGGGTATGCGACTCTGATTTGACATTTTCTCGGTGAAATATACTGAAAACTAATGAGCTGCTCATGAGAAAAACCGAAAATGCTAATTTGTAGATCTATCCTTAATCTTGCGAAACAGTACATCACAAATTATTTTTGACCATCACACCAATAGGAACAGTATCGTAACAAGATGACCTTTTCCAAACTGCAAAATCTATCTCCTCCCAGACAGTATATCAAATTGAGCTCAAATTTTCACAGATGTCAATATTTAAAAGCGAGCTTTTTTTGATCCGGTGACTGAACAATTCTAGAACGCCAAATAACCGACGATTTTTTATAATTTCAAACTTCAAAATCTATCTCCTCCGAGGATATATTTGAAAAATAGCTATCAAGTATTCCTAGGAACATATGTAAGAGATAAGGACGAGCTTTTTTGCAATTTACAGCTAAAACTCGAAATATATTTTTTTTGGTCCTTTGCGAAAAAATTTCCGAAAAAAAAGTGCGTCGATTTTTTTCGGAAATAGGCATAAAAGAAAGCCAGTAAAACAGAAAAAATGTGATAATTTCGAAAAAAATTTTTCGATGATTGGGTTCGTAGTACACTTAATTATCACCCTGTATCAATTTGAAGCATGTTTAATGCCTCTAAGGCCTTTATTAAATCAGAGTCGCATACTCCCTTAATCCCTGAGTTTAATTCCCTAATCGATAGTTATATAGTATGTTATATTTCAGCTAGCGAAGAAAGCTCTAGAATTCATTTGATCGGATGCATGCTGATTGGCGTGAAAACTTGGAAAAAATCATCACAAAATTTTTTAACGCGAGCCAATCAGCATACATATATGACCAGGTAGATTTTGGAACTACTCTAGTTTTTTAATATATCGACTATTTGCCTGATTACCGTCTCAACTTTGCTGGCTCCACGAAATTGGGACATAAACACAGGGAAGGGCATCCGAGCAAATTTTGAATATCGGATCGGATCGGAAATTTCGGGCCTCAAAATTTTTGCTGATCGGATCGGAAGCATATTTCAAAATTTGCTGATCGGATCGGACCCGAATTGGAAGAAATTTGATCGAATCAGATCGGATCGGAAAAAAACAATCTGATAGATTTGATCTGACCTGCTCGGTTTTTTTGAGCTGATATTTTAGCTCGGATGCTCATTCCTGCATAAACATGCAATAAAACTTTTTTAAAGCCATAGATTTTTCCAATATTTTTTTTAACATAAAAATAAGATTCTGTTCCTTGATTTTATCAAGAAATTAAAAAGATATTAGTTCAGAGGCCTTGCCAGGAGGCCTCCTTTATGCACAAAAATTTCACTCAAAATCAGGCTACATATTTGACAGAAAATGTACATATTGGAACGGAGAATTTTATTTGATGCATGGTGAAATGTTCTCTGATCAATTTATTTCAGCATTTCAGATTGGAATAGATTCAAATTTAATGATGAGACAAATTTGCAACCTTCGACAAGTTTCACCAGTTATCACATCTTTATCGCCTTTATGTGTTTATTCAAATACAGTAGTTATTGGAGCTGGAGCAGAAATTTTGAAAATTCAAAATAATAAATACACAAAACATTTGGCCCAGAAATTATATTCCGAGCAGTATTTTGAGCAGATTGTTCATAAAAGTTCAGTTTTGGTGACAGTCAGGGTGTCTGGGGTCAGAAGCGGTTTTGCCCGATTTTCTTGTTATCACCCTCAAAAGTTAAGAAATTGTTTGGGCAAAAAATAGTGGATTATACTTTATCTTATACCCAATGTGTTTTAGCTTTTGGGGTGTATCCCCGAGGAGATTCACGCTTAACAAATCAGAGCGCGACTTGTTAGTTTATTTAAGGGGCGTTTCAATGTCCCCGGAGAAAACCCCAAAAGCTAAAACACATTCGGTATCCTTTTCCCAACCTAAGTCCATCTTAAAAGTCTTGTTATCTTCTATAGCGTGTGGTTCGAATCCCACTAATGTTTGTTCTTAGTGACTGTCTTAGTGATTGCTTGAGTGATTAACGTCGATCAACTTTGGCGGTCCCATATCATCACCCTTGCCTATAATCATACTCAAGACAATAACTAGACAACATTAGTGGGATTCGGAACACCGCGCCATAGTATATAACAAGCAAATATTTAAGATGGACTTGGGCAAGGGAGGTTGGGCAAAGGATATAGATAGGGTGCGCAGCGGTAAAACTACAAAGAAAAATATAGTAGTTGATAAAAATTCATTAACCTAATTGAGGTTATTGACCTAGAAAAAAGCATATTCCGGGCATAAAAAAATATTTTCGGCCATCTAGTGATCCGAAAATAAGTTGTTAAAACCCTCATTTTTAGCACTTAATTCCATTTTTAGCATATATATAACTGCATTTTTTTGGTTTTTCATCTCAAAGAAATTTGCTACATTTCCGAATAAAAATTTTTTGAATAGAATTAGCAAAACTTGTGAAAAATTAATGCAACGACAGAATCTAAATTTTACTAAAAAGTTTTCCCCCTACTTTCGCCAGTTATCTTTTCCGGTTTAAGGCGCATCCTATACGCTATAGTTGGTCAGAAATAAATATACGCAGCTTTGGCTCTTTAGCGCCAAAGTGTACCGTTATTTAAGCGTTTTTTCTTCAAATAGAAGATTGTAAAACCAGCATAAGAAAATTCATTGAAGATTTAGTCGAAGTAAACGATTATAATTCCTTCGAATTCAAACTACTCAGAATCGGGCTAAGACTTCAAAATTTCGCAAAATCAAAATTTAATTTTACGACGTTTATTTTCTCAGTAAGTGGTCATTGCGAATTATTTTTCTGACATATGACACCCTAGTGACAGTTAATGTATTATTGGCATCTCCTATCCAATTCAAGGAGGGTTTTCAGAGTAGTCACAAATTGTACATGATAATTGAATATTGAGAGAATCGTTCTCTTAATTAATATTCCTTCATCTTTTGCTACAGTATGATCGCATAGTGTTCACATACTGTAACTAAAGAAAAATAAATATTAATTCAGAGGCTTTTGGTTAAGACTGTTCTCAAAATTAATATTGATTTTCTTTAGATACAGTATGTTAGTTTAAACGCGGAATATTGGAATGTGACAGCTCTTAATAGATAATGATTTTCAGTGATTCAAGCATACAAAAATTGGTTGAAATATCTATGTTTACATGCCCAATTATAACCTTGTCATCAAGAAAAGATATAGAAAAACCTAAACGCGCAAACCTCGTGATATATCTATTATTTGTCATTAGAGCTTTTAAATAACACGAAAATGGCAAGGAGGCCTCGTAATTGATATGCGTCAAAATTTATTAGCCAATTAGCATTAGAGAAATTAAAATGTCTGCTATTATAAACTGACAGAGATGGCGCGAAAGGATGAATTTTAAAAATAGTAAATTATTTGAATTTTTGACTTTGAAATAATCGCCTGAATCGGTCTAGGGTCTTTTTTCCCGCATTTTTTCTTATAGCTTTTTAAGAAGCTTTGGTTTATCAAAATGAGTCAGAATATGTTTAAACAATGGGTAATCTGTAAATGCATGTAATGTGAAAAAAATAAAATTCAAAAATTTCAGATGTATTAGAATTCCAGAAGATTTAATTTTAACCAGATTTTTGTATTTTTGGTTTTTCGACCTCAAATATTGAAAATGTTCAGTAGCACAAGATCTTTCTTTTCACCTCACTTTGAAGATATTTCAAGAAGAAAAAAAATCTGAAATATAGAAAAATTCACTTCCGGTATAACAAAAATCTAATTCTCTAGAATAATAGGCACAAAATAAGTAAAATTAATTTTACAGGACGAGTGATTTGAAGTTTTGGGAAAAGTTTGAAGGAAGTTGATATAAAAATCAAAAGATTAGAATGTTTTAAAAAAATAATTTGGTTAAAAACACAGGATTTCGGAATTCTAAAACAGCTAACTTGAAATTTTAGAAAATTTTTCATCCTCAACCTCAAACGTTCATAGTTATCTGTATTCCCAAAAATGTAGGTCTTTCTGATAAACCGTCTTCTAGAAAATGCCGAAAACAACTTTTTTCAATGCGGGAAATAAGACCCCCGACCCCTGAATCATTCAAAAGTTCTCAGCAATTATTTTCATTACATCCAATCATTCTCCACTATTTCATATGGGGTCACAATGTGACCGTCACATATTGATAATCTCTAATACCTTAAAGGGAGTTCTATAGGCCAACAGACTTTTTTGCGGGGCTCATATACTTATTGCTAACATTACAAATCATAAAATCTCTGGCATGATAGTTCCATGAATCTCGTAAATCACCTTTTGCTGTAAAATTTTCAAGATCGCAATGTGTGAAACGACCGTAAATGAAGTTAACCCGGAGCCATAAGATTTTATTGAAAAGTCCGAAATTTTTTTCGTCCTATTTTAGAAAATTTCCAAACTCAACATAAGGGTGGTTTTTAATAGGCATGCAAAAAAAATGACTAACGTCGTTTTTCGCATTTTGATCCTAAAAATGTTGAATATGCCGGAAAAGGCCCAGTTTTTGTCATTTAGCACGGAAAATCTATTTTTTTACGTGGTGTGATTATACAAAACTAATTTAAACATGTTATCACAGATTATGTGACATATGTAGGAGAAAATGGACTAGCCGGAATTAACACTGTCATTTTTTAACTCCAGGAGCACGGATTTGAAAAAATAATTTTTTTTAAAGCTCAATGTTCATCAATATCGCAGGTTTAAATAGCACGCATCACGAATCGTAAGCAATCACTTTTCTGAAATTGAAATTATGAACT
>SCLH01062663.1:0-14379 GCA_004367855.1 Oikopleura vanhoeffeni
CTACAATTTATTGGCTCAATAAGCGTGGGTGGCTCAAAGCTTGACTTTTAATTGCAAATTTGAAAATGGCACAATTGTAGAAATGAGACAAGAAATCTACAATTTATCAGGGTATTGACAAAAACACATCTAAAATCGTACCATCTTAATTATAAATGACCTTATATACATATTATATGTAACATATAACAATAATACGCACTATACTGTTGTTATTGCTCACTGAATAAAAGTGTTTGCGCAGAAAACTGGAGCATTTGTGAACTTTAACCAAAGTCTATTTTTTTAAATAATTTTCACAACATTACAATCTTTTTTACAACTTTGTTGCGGCGAGAAGTAATAATATTTTCTATTTATTTTGTATTTTGATTTCAAATTATTCATTCATCATCAAGTTCGTTTTACGGTCCGTTTAAATTCAAAAAATATGCAGTCAAAAAATAAAATCTAGATAATAATTCTAAACATATTTTGAAAGAAAAAGATAAAAAAAGTGTCAAATTATAGAAACTGCTTCTCGATCAATCTGTTTGTTAAACATAAGGTCGCCATTTTTGTGCAAAAATACATTTTTTCAACTTTTTTTCATAAACATATGATTATTTTTCTAATGACGAGCATCATTTTTAATATAAATGTAGATATGCACATCGAAATTACTATCGAAAAAATAATGCAAAATATCTCGAAAATAATTTCCTCAAAAATATTAGTACCTGTTAACATGTATAAACTCTGGTTGTTTTATAAAGGTAAACTTGACAAATCCTCTTTCTCCCCCAAATAAAATATTTCTTCTCTTAGATTTGACAAAAATTTCTTCAACCTTCACAGTCTGCCGAATATTATCCAAATGAGCAGTAACCATTTGGCCCATTCTTATTGATCGCTGTTTTGGCGAAGAGTCTCCTTCAGACCCTTTGAGCACAACACAATCGGCCAAGAATTGCAAATAACATTTTTCTTGTTGAGATTCAGATAGTAAAATAAGCCCTTTTCGTATTACAAATGGTTCTTTGTAACTAATTTTGAGAGTTGATAATTCACCAGCTTCTATCGACCGAGTGATAGTATCATTGCGCTAAAAATGTAAATTTAATTTTTTTGAGTACAAGCTAATTTTTGCAGATTAGTCCAAATAAAATTTCGCTAAAAGTGATCTAAAAATTCAAAATGTAAATACACGCTACATTTTTATGGTTTTCGATAATACTCAGAAAGCTTTGAAAAACTTACATTAAAACAATTTTAAGGGTGTCGTTTTGTCTATATCGATAACGATGCCCGAGTGTGATAAAATTTTAGTTTGCTTTAAAAAGAATAGGATATATTTTAAGGCATTCGGGCATCGTAATGAATATACTTCGCGAAAATGGCAAAAAATCTCAGAATTTCTTCTTTTGTTCATATGTACGTAGATTTTTTATAATAGCATTTAATCAGTAAAATATTAACCTTTATCGATAGAACTTTGCAGTCAATGAAATTTCCAAGTGGAGATGGGCCAAGTTTAAGTTTTTCACCATTTTTGATAATCCCCTGTTGTAATCGTCCATGAATTAAAACGTCATTAGAATCAGTACTCCAAAATTGGTCTATTTTAAATTCTACTGGGCCCTTTTTGGCTTTCAAATCTACGATTTTGACTGGGAGTAAGTTCAAGAAATTTGTGATCAAAGACAAGCCGGATCCATTGACAGAAGAGGTTAAAAAGATAGGGACTAGTTTGTGATCGATGTTGAAATTCTTTGATATGTTTGAAATTTTTGATTCGGAATTAATCAAAATTGGAATGAAATCGAACGGAAGATCACCAAGAACTTTCTCAACATTTGAAAATTGATCTGAAGTGTATATACTGTTATGTTTGTCTATAAGGACATGTTTGATTTTCCGGTTTATGGCTGTTTTGGCAATCGAGACGAATTATGCTCTCAAAATCGAAAAAAACCGATAGAAAGTTAAAAAGCAAGACAAGGTAAAATAGTCTAGGAAAAAGCACATTGAAAATTGTCCAAAAAAAATTTAAAATATTAATACACATTTTTATAGTATTCGAAAACTGGCTGTTTTGATCAAGGGAAGAACGTATTTTTTACTATAAAATTTGCAAAAAATGCCATCCCTAGAAGGGACATATATTGTGAATATTTCTTTCAAAAGTAATATTGTTTCGAAAAATGATAATTATTACTACATCTGTATCGGAAGTTTTTTTAGATCAACAGCAAACGTGATTTATTTGTGTACCTTTTTCTCAGAGATGGCACGAAGGATTCTAAATTTAAAAATATCGTCACAGAAAAGGTTTCGAGACGCACCCGAAAGAGTTTTCTCACGATTTTTTCGAAAAAATTTTTGGTTTCAATTTAAAAATAAGTTCTAAAGAAAATTCCGAAAAAATTTTTGTAACTCGTCGAAAAATTGTAATTGGCGGAAAAATTATTATTCGAAAAAATTATAAGCAGAAAAATTATTCGTGCAAAATTTAGGCATTACAGGCTTTTTTAGTGCAGGATAGTTTATTGCTTCTCTTGAAAAAATTATGAAAAATACCGGAAAATTGATCGGGTTCTGTATAACAACAAAATGTTTTTCGGAATTTTCCAACGTATTTTAAAAGTTTAAATGCAGTTGCAATCAAACTTTTTTTTCGAAAAAATCGTTATAATTTTGTATAGTTGATTGAAACTTACTTTGGATCATTTGTTCTGAGCATAAATCGGTTTTTGTGATAACTACAAAAATAGGTAATTGAAGCGCTTTCGCAATTTGAAGCTGTTCCATAGTAGTCCCCTGTATACCCTTATTTGCTGATATCACCAACATAACGACGTCAGGCGAAGAGCAAGTTAACCCATACACTGTAGTTTTCATATATTTTAAGTCGCCAGCAAGATCCCAAAATTCTACAACTTTTGTAGCTTGTTCTCCAGTAGAACTATTGACCACTCCATCCGTTGTAAACCTGGGAATTAGTTAAAGAATATGGAATTAAAATCATGGATAAAGAAAAATTTAATTTCTTATAAAAAATGGAATGAGTAACAGGAGAGGGCCTTTAACAGGACGCATCATACTTGAGGCGTATAATATGCATTCAGTACCTGTTAACAATATAAATTGAAATAAGCCGCATATTTCACAAACAATTTTAAGAAAAATTTGTTTTTTCCGGGGGATTTGACAAAAATGTTCTAAAATTTTTTTATAATTTTCTAGAAAATTGTGTAGACGGTACAATTTTCTAAAATATTATAGAAAATTTTTCGAACATTTTTGTCCAATCTCCCGGAAAAAACTAATTTTTCTTAAAATTGTTTTTGAAATATGCGGCTTATAGGCATTTTACGGCAAAAAATCAGGTTTTGTTGTTTATTTACCTGAGAATATCGACGGAAATTGAACTTGTTTTTCCTGATGTGATTTCATGAGGATGTCTAAACATTTGCAGTCGGCTTTTACCTCTGCCATTATCTAATTCACCATTTGTCAAAACACCAACTAAAGTACTTTTTCCAGCATCTACATTGCCCAAAACCGCCACCCTGTGTTGAACAGATAACGAATCAGCTGGGATTTTACGGACTAGGAGCTCTACCGCCCACGTTTCTCCACCGGGAGTATTTAGTTTCCGCTTTCGAAGGATTTTAGTTTCAGCTTTGAGATCAGAAGCCATTTCATTCAAAGTTTTTAACGTTTGATTGAGTTGAACTTGATCTAAAACATTTTTTTAAGCTTTGAAATTTTCCCCCCTCTTCAGCAAAAATCTTAGAAGCTAGAAACGGTTTTTTGCATCGTGTAGCCAGCAAAAATTTAACTTCAAAATTTTTTTAACGATTTTTACACTCTACCGGTTTACCGATAATTAGCATAAAACACCGGTAATTGGCAGTTTAAAGAGAAATACTAATAATCTAAAGCTAAAAATATTTTTCTTTGAAAAAGAAAATTTCTGACATAATTTATTTTGACACCCGACACCACCTGGTGGTGTAAAAAGCACTTTCGAATCTCGGCACTGAAAAATCATAGAGACCTGAAATTATACTTATTGGGGTAACTTATCGAGATAAAATTTTGGAATAAAGGTACCTCATTCTGGACATAATTGTTTCATATTGCGGGTATGCAGCGGGACCCCTACAGACTAAACTAAAAAATCAATTTTTTTCCGTTTCGGGGGTTATCCCCACCGAAAAAAAATCTGATCACGACAACCAAAATTATTTAGAGGTCAATAATGAGTCCTCAGTACTAACTTGAATTTTAGCATTCATTTTTTGAATGAATTTTAAGCATCATAAATTTCACTTTTGTAATTTCATATAATAACTCAAAAAATGGCTGAATCTAGCTGAAATGTGTTGAAGGTCCCGTAATCAATTTAAAAAAATTTGAGAAATTAATTCGATATTGATCTCAAAAAAGTCATACCGTTTTTGGAAATACTGGGTTTACTAAATTTTTATTAGAAAACGCTTTGGATGTGATCGGTAAGAATGCTTTACCAGAAAATAAACCATGATTAAAAGGTTAAAATGCTGCACTTGTTACAAAATAATCCCGGAATCGTTCACGGTCAAAAAAAACTCGTCAAATTACTAATGACCCATTTACTTTTAATTTGAAATAATATACATGTATATAAATAACCACATGGTTCCATTATAAATAGGACCGTCTCTGGCAAGCAGAATAATAAAAGTAAATGAACCATTACTAATTTAAATTTTAAATACGAAAGTTTATTTTCGAGCCCAACAATAGTACTGTGGTTTCTGTCTATACGGACAGGTGCGATTTTTTCAAGCCATGCAATCCATGGTTTTTGTAGATTAGAAAACCCTTATTTTTGGAGCCGGAAAGTGTTCGACTTCACTAAAAACTACCATAAGGACAATATCATATTGTCAATATGGGAAAATATTCTAAATACCATCTATTTTGGATGAAAAATTGAAGACCTTTTTTTGCTCTTCAACACACAATTTTCTTATTATACTCGACTTTGAATGGGCGATTTTGATAAGTGAAAAAGGTAAATCAGTTGCATCGAATGTTCTCAGAGATGGCTCATCCGATTCCAGAA
Source organism: Oikopleura vanhoeffeni (assembly GCA_004367855.1). Taxonomy (NCBI): domain Eukaryota; kingdom Metazoa; phylum Chordata; class Appendicularia; order Copelata; family Oikopleuridae; genus Oikopleura; species Oikopleura vanhoeffeni. The sequence continues at coordinate 5,096 of SCLH01062663.1, forward strand.
ATTCAAATTGTATCCAGCAGCCAAAGAGTTGATACCTGACAATTTATCTATTTTTAAAGAACCGGATGACCGGTAATAACCGGTCAAATCTAAAAAACGTCCAAATTGTCCTTATAGACAGAAACTACAGTATTAATTCTCAGACCCTCACCCGAATTTAAACATATTTTTACCTAAGCCATGAAAAGATCCATCGTCATCTACCCCTATCATATAACGACATTCGCCAGCTCCTTCAGTTAGCCTAAACTGCATTTGGGTGGTCAAATGAGTAATTCTAGATTCTGTTGGATCAATCAGCTGTCTTTTATACTCAATACTTCCATAATATTCCTCTGGTGGCAAAATAGATGGTAAAACGTTAAGAGAACTCTCGAGATCATCAAAATTGTTATTTAAATCTAACTCATCCAAATCGAAATCTTCATCAAAAGTGTTTGGAGAATCGTCAATTGTAGGGTCAAAAAGTCCTATCAGATGTTCCATATTAGCATTCTAATTTAGACGTTCTAAAAATAAAATAAATATTTATTTCGAATGAACGTTAGTTTCATGAACTTAGACTGAAAAGGGAAGTTATCTGGATATATCACGAATAAAGATGGTGAAATATAACAATTGCGGTTTCAAGATGAGTCATAAATAGGGTGCGCAGCGGTTATCGTTAACGAAAAAAACAATTCCAAGAAACAAAAATATTGTCGGCCCTCCAGTGATTAGAAAATGAATTCTTAGCCTAAATTTCTTCTTAATTTTTTATGATCAAGACCGAAATCAAGAACTATTATAACCAAATTTCCCTGCGAAATTTTCTCGAAAACCTTTTTTTGGAAAACTATTTTAAGTTTTTTAATTCTTCGATGATGAGTCATTATTTGTCCCTAAAACCGGAAATTGTTGAATGTCAAATTTCAAAAAAAAATATGTCAAACATATTTTCCATGAAATTTAACCGATATAACATGTTTTCCAGGTATCTGAGTGTAATAATGATTTAAGAGAAACCAAAAATAACTGGTTCAACCGTGAATTACCGGTTGAGAAAAAAAAATCAAAAAATTTTGGCCTCAGCTTTTTCAGTTTCCAGTCGAATGCGAAAACAGTTTCGCGATATATTATACGGTTTGTCTGTGGTGGCAAAGTCAAATCTGTCGCATCTAAAAAAATACCTAAATGTTTTAGTCATAGATATATAAATTTAATTACACCAACTATTCCTTCACGAACACGCTAATTTTCATGGTCGATGAAAAATCTCAAAAATGATTATGTTTACTCACTGCCAAATTATATTGAATGGTTTCTCTGGCAATTAATATCGAAAATTATGAAATTTTGATCGATGAAACAGAAATATTATTTTGTTGTTTTGAAACAATTCAGCACTTTTTTGTCAGAATTAAGCCAATATTGTCAAAACAAATGAGATATTTGAAAATATTTTTTGCTATTTTTATTGCAATCAAAAATCATTGTTTAGCTTTTCTTTCATATTTATTTCAATCAATTAACTTAAATTACAAGCTTACTTGAATATCTAGGAATATTTTTTTTTATATTATATCCCTTTATTGCCCTCTGGCCTTTATTTGGGCCCTCAAAAAGCGGGGGGGGGGGGAGAAAACGACGCGACGTTTGAAAACGATTTATCCGATTTAGTTCGTAGATAGCTCAAACTGAGCAGAATTATCTAATGAATATAAACCTTAAAAATTGGTTTGCATCGGACCAATGTTTCTTATTGTTGTCTGAGATTACTGAAATTTTTTACTTATTAATTTTTTAATATTAGTTTTTGTTAAAAGATAGAAAAAATGGTCTGATTTGGACCAATTTTTATATTGTATTATTCACGAGAAATTTGTGCTCAGTTTGAGCTATCTAAGAACCTAATCGGCTGAGTCGTTTTTGAAAGCCGCGTTGTTTTTGCGCCCCCCACTTTTTGAGGGCCCAAATAAAGGCCAGAGGGCAATAAAGGGATATTTGGAGTCAACTGCCAAATAAAAATATCAATGGTCAATTTTTTTTTCTTTTTATTTGCACTACCAATTAACTGGTAAACGGATATCTATTTCAGGCATGTATATCGGAGATAATACTTACGCGTTATTCCCAACTTGTTTTCGAGATTCTCTCATTTTACTCCCATCTAAATAGGGGAGAATCTCGAATACAAGTTGAGAATAACGCGTTTACGAATACTTAAGTATTATCTTCGATATAGACATTTTCGGTCTTGAATTTGAAGCTTAATTCGGATTTAAAACCTTCAAAAAATAAATTTCAGGCTTATTTTAAGAAAAAAAATCTGGGCCTACCGAGATTCGAACCCATCAAAAATTACATGCAATCAAAAATAATTATTCAGTTTTTCTTTCATATTTATTTCATTCAGTTTACTTAAATTACAAGCTAACTTAAATATCTGGGAATAAATTATATTTCTTCTTTTTAATTCCTTTGACATCTCCTTCTTGGTTGGCCAATTGTCCCATAATTCGTTTTGTCTTTTCATTTCTCATAGTGTCCTTCGCCATTTGCTCTTTCAATTTCATATTTGCAATGTAGTGAGCATCCTTGATCACAGCCGCCTTTGCTGCACGTTTTTCGGCTAGAATAAAATAATACATTAAACTCTTGTAGGGCGTCACCAGTCGAGGCCAAAATAGAGACTAAAGGGTATCTGGGAAATCCGAGGATACCATTCCTCCTCATTTTTTCCAAAGAATTCGAAAAAAATAATTTTGAAAATTTTTCGAATTTTTTCAAAATTTTCCGAAAATTTAAAATGCTCGGGAATAGCATGATATGCACATTAATCCTCAAAATTGTTAGCGCTTCAAAATGAATCATTTATATTTGCGCTACCGTAGCTAATTAGATGAATTTTTATTCTTTTCCATAGAAAATTACTATTTCATCAGCTTATGTCTGCCAACGGAATTTTGAATTCAAGTTATACTCCGATGAAATTATAGAAATTTACCCAAAAAGAAGTGACTCATTCGTTTGAAACCGGATATTTTAGTGTGGAATTATTATAACATTTTTGAGCAAAAAAATTTTAACGAGTTCTGTAAATTATTTTATTGAGTAATCAATACAGAAATGAGTTAATGTTATTCACTGATTCCGTTATACATCGACTGAATAACGATTATATATAAAAATGAGTTTTTTTCATTACGGGCAATCACAATCCCATATACATGTATCGGATCATTATTGCCTGGGTAACATTTAAAACTTATTCCTATTCTTTTTAACGGCCAATAAGTTTTAAAGTGACCCAGGCATAATGATCGGTTTATCTAAGATAAGGATCCCCTGTTCCTTCGGTTTCGCGTTCGTGTTTGACCTGCTTTGACCAATGAGAGACGCGTATTTGAGACGTTTTTTTGACCAATAAGAGCTTCGAAAGAAGTTCAACACGAACGCGAACCCGAAGGAACAGGGGATCCCTATCTTAGATATACTGGTCGTCAATAAATTTTGAAATTTAGATTAATTTCAAAAATTAATTAATTTCGTTATTTGACGCCTTTTCAAAAAAATTAACATTTTTTCAATTTATTTTCAAATCAGAAGCTTTTCTAAAAATTGAAGCTTTTTAAAATTATTGGAAAAGGAGAAAATTGGGACTTTCGATACCGAAATAAGTTTATCAAACAGTCCTTGAGCAATCTATAGAAATTAAATTTTCCAAAACTTACATTTAAGATCCTTCTTTAGTCTATCTAGATCTCTCTTTTGTTTCGAAACATTCTTTCTGTCTCCTGGTTTGTCAAATTTGGGTTCCAGCATTTTCAAAGCAACAACTTTTCGTTTTTGTTGCAAAGAGGTATACTTTGTCTGACAGACGTCCTCTATATCTTTCACGACGCGATCCTATAATAATTTATGAGGCTTCTATTTTCCAGATTAAAATATCAAAACTTCTTTGTTCATCAAACCAAATATTGCTACAGTAAAAAGCTTTTAAGGGGGTATGCGACTCTGATTTGACATTTTCTCGGTGAAATATACTGAAAACTAAGAGCTCATGAGAAAAACCGAAAATGCTTATTTGTAGATCTATCCTTAATCTTGCGAAAAAGAACAGCACAAATTATTTTTCACCATTACACCAATAGGTACAGTATCGTAACAAGATGACCTTTTCTAAACTGCTAGGATGCGAACTAGTTTTAATTATTAGCCATTTTTCTATCAAATAAATTATAAAAAATTAAAATTTTTACGTTTTTTATGTATAAAAGATTAAAAATTAACGCTTCTGAAATATTCACAAAAATTTTACCCTTTCTTTCACACATTTTCGCAGCAATTAAATAATTTAAATTTTCGCAAAAAATTTTTGTCTCTAAATTCATGTTAAACTGCTATTTCATTCCTGAAACACAACTTTTGAAAATGAATAAAACAATTCGAAACTAGTAAAGTAAAACATACTATGATCAAGTATAAAAGATTCATTTTATACTAACAAAAACCCTAAAATTTTAATTTTTATAATTTATTTGAAGAAAAAAACAAAAGGTTGGAGCCCGTTCGCGTCATATTGAAAGCTCTCTACTGTAAATATTTAAAAAACTGCAGTACCGTAAAAATTAGTTAACTGATTATCTTTAAGACCTCTAAATATCAAGACGATCAGACCATCATTTTGAGTCACTTTTTCTCAAAAAGATAAATTCTGGCGTCACGGTTCAAACGGCTCACAATTTTTTTTTAAATAATATCATCAAAATCAGGGCAAAATTATCTTTATTTTAGAGCAACTTGTACAAAATAAAATTCTAATATTCATCATCGAAAAACTAAAACTGGGCCCCAAAGTTTTATAAAAATTGTTTTTTTACCTTGATTTCTTGATCGAATGGTATTTCGACAATTGCATTTTTGATAGGATTAAATATATCTTGATTTGAGGCCAAATATTTTATTTTTGTTAATTTAGAAACCAATTGAAGCGCCACAGCAGCTAACGAGGTCCAGGTTGGAGAATCTAATTTCAAGGTGGTTCTTGTTTCTTCTTCGTCAAGATCAATTTTTAATTTTGAGAGTCGGAAACTTGGAAATATCCTCAGGGACCGTTCATCTGGTTCCAGGCAAAGGTTGAGCACTGATTCAAGAAATATATAAATTTCAGGAATAAAATTATTGCTTTTTGACACTAAAAATAAAAATTATTGAAAAATATAACTATCAATCAATGATAACAAAAAATTAAAAAAAAATCTTATAAGAAGTTTAAAATTTGTGACTGTTTCTCGAAAATTGTTTGACACTAGTGTATGTTACATACAGTATGTATAATTATATTAAATTAAAAAACTTCATATCGAAAATTTAAAGTAAATTCGTAATTTTTTGGCTTTTATTTTCAGCCAAAAAATACAGAAATTTTAAAGCTTTCTTTTTAAAGCTTTCAATACCCATTTTTTTGCAATTTCGGTCATTTGAGATTTTGAAAATTTTTGGAAAAAATCTAGACAATTTTCAAAAAATATTTTTTCGGAATGGCTTCCTCACATTTTTGATACTCATTGTAGTCTCACTAGCTAGCACATTGGTGTCAGTTTTTTTCAAAAAATGGGCCCAAATTTAATTTGTCTTCCAGTTAGAGAACCCCCAAGTGGGTTCTACAGTTGTATTTAACGTTTTATTTTTTCATACCTGATTTAATAAGGAAACTTGATAATTGAAGACCTAGAGCAATATCTTCGATTGACCTTGCTCTAATTTTCGACAACATTCGGATTCCAATTAATTGACAAGGAAGACCCAATTTATGATTAAAATCAGAAACAGAATATAAGGACACAATAACGCGAACCAGTCGTACAAACTCGATTGAAATAGGCTAAATAAATAATGATTTCATATTTGTAAAATTTTCGGAAAGGGATATTGGCAAAAACCGTTTTTTCGCGTTTTTCAGAACTCAGACGCGAATTTAAGGCTATATCGATTACGATCCCCGAGTCCGAAAACAAAGTGTTACATTGAAAAAAACAAGAAAAAAGTATTAGACTCGGGGATCGTGATACTATCGCGAACACGTGAGGGTTAAATCATTCTATTGTTTTTTGACTCAGATTTGTTCGCATTTTTTCGATATGGCCATTCGGTATGAAAATCAGTATAAAATTCTAGTAGGTATCGAGAAACGTTTTTTTTGCCGAGAAAATTTTTGTTTTGAGATTTATGTCCTTTAAAAAACACTGACCATAATTATGTTTTCGATTTTCTTGCTCGATTATCAGCAAAACAAGTTTGATTAACAAAATATTCAATTTACTTCTCAAGAATTATTCAGATATAATCTACCTTATTAGCAAATTCTCTCAGCATTTGTGCGACACTGGCCCCTGAAAATGTCGATTTAGTAGCCAAATCGTATAACATCGGCGCGATTGAGCAATTTTCTTCATCAAAAACTTCATGTCTCATTACAGCCAAAATCGAATATTCAAAAAGTGATCGTATAACTTCNTTGAATATTCGATTTTGGCTGTAATGAGACATGAAGTTTTTGATGAAGAAAATTGCTCAATCGCGCCGATGTTATACGATTTGGCTACTAAATCGACATTTTCAGGGGCCAGTGTTGCACAAATGCTGAGAGAATTTGCTAATAAGGTAGATTATATGATATAATTTATATCTGAAATAATTTTTGAGAAGTAAATTGAATATTTTGTTAATCAAACTTGTTTTTGCTGATAATCGAGCAAGAAAATCGAAAACATAATTATGGTCAGTGTTTTTAAAGGACATAAATCTCAAAACAAAAATTTTCTCGGCAAAAAAAACGTTTCTAGAACCGATTTTCATATGAAAATCGGTTCTAGAAACGTTTTTTTTGCCGAGAAAATTTTTGTTTTGAGATTTATGTCCTTTAAAAACACTGACCATAATTATGTTTTCGATTTTCTTGCTCGATTATCAGCAAAAACAAGTTTGATTAACAAAATATTCAATTTACTTCTCAAAAATTATTTCAGATATAAATTATATCATATAATCTACCTTATTAGCAAATTCTCTCAGCATTTGTGCAACACTGGCCCCTGAAAATGTCGATTTAGTAGCCAAATCGTATAACATCGGCGCGATTGAGCAATTTTCTTCATCAAAAACTTCATGTCTCATTACAGCCAAAATCGAATATTCAAAAAGTGACTTCAACTTTAGTGGTCGGTCTTTATCAGTACCCGATATAATTTTTTTAGCCATCGAGTTCAAAAATGTCACTCGTTCTTTATTTGAAAATGATAAAATAGTTTTTCGGAAGGATTTGCCAGATGAGAGGGCTGTTGAAGCTTTTTCGAGGGCAAGTGTGAGAGGTGGCAGTTTTTCCACCTTTTCTTCATTTTCAGAGTTTTCGTCTTCAATTTGCTCAGCTGGGATAATAGTGGGCTCTTCTTCTTCGGCCTCTTCTTCACCAGACTCCTGAAAATATTTTGGGATGATTTACCGTTCGATTTTACTTATTATGGTTTTTGTCTAGAACCAAAGAATTCTAAATTAACGGTGAAGATCTAAAACCATAAGGTTTCGGAAGCAACTTATCAATAATATAAATTTATTTTGGCCGAAAAATATTGACGATTCATGGTGAAAATGTTTTGAAGAACAACTGTTTTATAAAAAATTTTCTAAAAAAGGAGTATCAAAAATCTTAACTTACGCGGCGTAACTTACGCTCATATCTATTACGGGGTCCTTTTCTGGTCATTTTTGCCACTTTTTCAGCCAAAATTTCTACATAATTCGGCTTTTGAAAACGACTCATCCGATTAAGTTCTTAGATAGCTCAAACTGAGCACAAATATCTAGTGAATAATAAAATAGAAACAATTTTTAATTCCCGAGATTACTGAACTTATTAAGCGATCAGTTTTTGTTCAAAAAATTGGAAACAGTGGTCTGATTCGGACCATTGTTTTTAATTCATTTTTCTCTAAATAGTTGTGCTTAGCTTGAGCTATCTAAGAACTCAATCGGATGAGTCGTTTTCAAAATCCGATTTATATAAATTTTGGCTGAAAAAGTTGCAAAAAATGACCAGAGGACCCCGTATTTGATACAAAAAAATTCTAGAAACGGTCTGTTTTTTGGCTTTCTGTGTATGTTTAGCAAAAACTTTATATGTTAAGATTTGCTTGATAATGAATAAACGAAAACGTTCGCAAAAATAAAAATGAATAAAAAAATTGTCCGAAAAATATGATGATATTTTTGTTTGCACATTGTGATCAAAGATTGACATGCCAAAATTAAAAACGTAGGTTTTGGTATATTTTTCTCATATTGTGCCTATAGAGGGCGTTCATATCCTAAATAGACTTATTCGTTTTTGTGAGAAAGAGNTGACGATTCATGGTGAAAATGTTTTGAAGAACAACTGTTTTATAAAAAAATTTCTAAAAAAGGAGTATCAAAAATCTTAACTTACGCGGCGTAACTTACGCTCATATCTATTACGGGGTCCTTTTCTGGTCATTTTTGCCACTTTTTCAGCCAAAATTTCTACATAATTCGGCTTTTGAAAACGACTCATCCGATTAAGTTCTTAGATAGCTCAAACTGAGCACAAATATCTAGTGAATAATAAAATAGAAACTATTTTTAATTCCCGAGATTACTGAACTTATTAAGCGATCAGTTTTTGTTCAGAAAATTGGAAACAGTGGTCTGATTCGGACCATTGTTTTTAATTCATTTTTCTCTAAATATTTGTGCTTAGCTTGAGCTATCTAAGAACTCAATCGGATGAGTCGTTTTCAAAATTGAAGAAATATCGTAGGCGTAAAAATGCTTTGGAAAACATTCAAAAATCCACATTTTGAGCCAAGAATTTTTACTTTTATAATATGTATGACTTGGCAAGATTTCCGATGGGCATAACGAGAACATGCTCACGCATGCGCGACTATAGTAAAATATGTCTTTTTACAAAAATATATTCCGCCTACGCATATTTCCTCAAAATGTCCCACAAAATTTTCTTACATATAATTTTTCAAAATATAGAATAAGTCCTAAAATTTGTATTTCAATTTCCATGAGACGTCTGTATTTCTTAATTATTTCGATAGAAGATAATTTATTTATGATATATAATAAATCCTTACAACTCGGTACAATAACTACTGAACCTGATATCTATAAAACTGCTGTAAAATTATATTTATAGCCTCCTTAGTGCAAGGCCCCACCTAAAAAAAAGTTACCTTAAGGGGGTAACCGACGGGTTTTACTGATTTTCAAACGTT
>SCLH01062664.1:0-19466 GCA_004367855.1 Oikopleura vanhoeffeni
TCGAGAATATGTCAAATTAGGAGCAGGGATACCCTTAAACTTTATCACCTTAAAAACCAAAAAAAGTCGGTCCTGAAAAATTTTCGAGGCCAATTTATTTTGAGTTCTACAGATTGTATGTATTCTTGATAGTAACCGGTTGATAGGTGGTAATTTATTAACTTTAACGTGAAAGGAACAACATTTTAAATACATTTGTTTATGACAAAAAAAAATTCCTTATTTGCCTCAGAAAAACCGGTGATTTCAAAAATTGATTACCGGCCAACCGGTTGAAGGAGAAAAAAACAAAAAGTTTTTGACGACGTTTTATCATAACATTCAACGAAGAAACTGAACATAGATTTTTCTTCCGAAAATTCATCAAATATGTACAGCCCCATAAAAGTAAACTGGGCAATTAGTACTTATTTTTAAACCTACGCGGTTTTTGAACATAAAAAATAAAGTTTCCGGCGGATTTGAAGAGACATCCGGACAAATTTATGCTCTACGTTTTTCTCATAATCTTCATGGAAAGGTTGGCCATTAGAAAAACTATTTTTAGACATTTTTTATGGACGACCATACATTTTACCAAAAAATAACCACTTAATTTTCTGGCATTTTTTATTCTGATAAAAAGATTAACGAATATAATTGTACAGTACATTTGTAAAATTCTTTGCGGCATTTATCATTTTTTTTCATTCATGTATTTCGTGAATGAAATTTTTCGTACCAACTTTTGCTTCCTTTTTCCGATTTTCGATCCCAGGAAATTTTCCGGTTTTGGAACAAGTTTGTCCCATAAATTTGGCTCGTAAAACTTCAACGCCAAATTATGCGCCAGCAAATTTTCATATTTTGAGGGTGAAAAGTTATTTTTGAAAGATATAGGTGCTGAATTTTCAAAACTTTTTATCATAGTAGAATCCACATCATTTTCAGCTTCGTTTTCAGATTCAATAATCATAAGATTACCATTTATCGATAAATCACCCTCGAATTCTTCCTCAGATTCGCTGTCAGTTAATATTGTAAGATCAAAATTCCTACGGCAATATGAGTGATTTTTATCAAGCTTCAATTTCAGAAGTTTTGGTCGAACAATTTTAACCGCTGTTTTCTTCGAAACTTTAGATCTTTTTGAGGCGGTCATATTTTTATTATATTTCAAAGATTGTTTTCTTCCTATAATTTTCATTATAAAGTTATATTTACCGATAGATTTTTTAATGATATAAAATTACAGAGGAAGTCATTTTATACTGAAATATAGAGGCAGCAAAGATGATGAGGGCCCGACACGACCTTTATACGAGCGACCTTCTGTCGCGGTGGGATGCAAAATTTGGATTGATCACTTTTGCTGTACATTGTTTTTTACAGATGTTATACTGACCCATATTTAGGGACTGCCTCGGGAAGAAAAATGAATAAACGAATAAAACAGCTGTTTTAATGATAAATTATAGAGTCTAAATTTTACTAGAAATGCAGATATCCGGTTATCAAAATATCGAAAATAATGTTATAATAAAATACCGAAATTATTGTTTTATTTGAAATTTTTCATTTCATAAAATAAAATTTTTGAGATATTCTTGACAGTCGATTTGAACACTAAAATTGCTTTAAACCAGCTTCAAAATTGTATTGCACATCGTTTGATAGACAAATATGTTTGAAATTATTTGGTGAGCAAAAATACATGCAAAATCGGTAAAACCAAAATTTACCAAGCAAGAAGGCCGATTTCGAAAGACTAATTCGTTCACAGAAACCGAGATGAAATTTCGGTCTAGATGACCTATTCAAATTTCATCTCGGTTTCTGTGAACGAATTAGTTTTTCAAAATCGGCCTTCTTGGTTGGTAAATTTTGGTTTTACCAATTTTGCATGTATTTTTGCTCACCAAATAATTTCAAACATATTTGTCTATCAAACGATGTGCAATACAATTTTGAAGCTGGTTTAAAGCAATTTTAGTGTTCAAATCGACTGTCAAGAATATCTCAAAAATTTTATTTTATGAAATGAAAATATTTCGACAAAAAACAATAATTTTGGTAATTTATTATAAATTAATTTTCGAGATTTTGATAACCGGATATCTGTATTTCTAGTGAAATTTAGACTCTATAATTTATCATTAAAACAGCTATCTAAAACCACACCCTTTTTTCGGCTTGGGTAAAATGTATGTTTGTAGTGGTTCGACCATATCGTCATTTGAAGTACTGGGAGTACTATTCAGAACAGTTCATCTAAAATTCCGAAAACTCAAAACAAATAATGAGCCATTTAGGAAAACGACTGTTCTGATAATTCTAGTTTAGATTTCTAGAAAGTGTAAAAATCACACATTTTTCCATGAAGTGATCAACTATTTTATTGTACCAGTCTTTTAAAATAAAGCAATTGAAAATCGAAAAAAAGCTGTTTTATTCGTTTATTCATTTTTCTCTCCGAGACAGTCCCTAAATATGGGTCAGTATAACATCTGTAAAAAACAGCTGGAATGGATGTACAGCAAAAGTGATCATAACAAATTTTACATCCCACCGCGACAGAAGGTCGCTCGTATAAGGTCGTGTCGGACCCTCATCATCTTTGCTGCCTCTATATTTCAGTATAAAATGACTTCCTCTGTAATTCTATATCATAAAAAATCTATCGGTAAATATAACTTTACAATGAAAATTATCGGAAGAAAACAATCTTTGAAATATAATAAAAATATGACTGCCTCAAAAAGATCTAAAGTTTCGAAGAAAACCGTGGTCAAAATTGTTCGACCAAAACTTCTGAAATTCAAGCTCGATAAAAATCACTCATATTGCCATAGGAATTTTGATCTTACAATATTACCTGACAGCGAATCCGAGGAAGAATTTGAGAGTGATTTATCGCTAAATGGTAATCTTATGATTATTGAATCTGAAAACGAAGCTGAAAATGATGTTGATTCTACTATGATAAAAAGTTTTGAAAATTCGGCACCTATATCTTTGAAAAATTCGCTGGCGCATAATTTGGCGTTAAAGTTTTACGAGCCAAATTTATGGGACAAACTTGTTCCAAAACCGAAAAATTTCCTGGGATCGAAAATTGAAACAAAGAAGCAAAAGATGGTACGAAGAATTACATTCACGAAATACATGAATGAAAGAAAATGACAAATGCCGCAAAGAATTTTACAAATGTACTGTACAATTATATTCGTTAATCTTTTTATCAGAATAAAAAATGCCAGGAAATTAAGTGGTTATTTTTTGTTAAAATGTATGATCGTCGATAAAAATGTCTGAAAATAGTATTTATACTGGCCACCAACCTTTCCATGAACATAACGAGAAAATGTAGTGCAGAAATTTTTCCGGATGTCTCTTTAAATCACCCGGAAACTTTATTTTTTATGTTAAATAACCGCGTAGATTTAAAAAAAAGTACTAATTGACCTAGTTTAAAGTAGTGGCCGGCATTAAAATTTCGCTTGTTATTTCGCTGATAAAAAAGTACGATCAAAAATTAATTAAAACTTTAAAATATTTTGACATATTGGAAGAACGATTGATGGTGCCTAGAAATTCGATTATTTTCAATTTTTTGCTGTTTAGAGTTGACTTATTTTAAATTCAATTTTCATAAAACAAGTGACCCAAATCAGCAGTATAAATGAATAATATCCGAATTTCTGGGCACCACCATATTTCAACTTTATTTAGTTATTACCGATCTTAATTATTTCTGAAAGTAATCCAGTCGCGACTTGACTATTGTCGAAGCCGAAGCAAGAAATAATGGTGATCATGAAAAAGCTTCGTTATAACGATATGCGTAAACGATATTTTTCAAAAAAAAAATTTTGTGATTTAAAACCAAGCTTCCAAAAAAGCCATCTCTTTCGCGATTTTCATCCCTATCCCCAAACATTGCCTATCTTTTGCTATGAAAAGGGGATAAAATCCATCTTTTTGGAAGCATGTTTAAAACTGTACGAAAAAGTTGTAACCTTCAATGTTTTTTTTCAGGATAGTCTTTTTTTAAAAAAACATTTTTGTGTGTTATTTATACAATTTCAGGTTTTCAAAACATTTTCTATGCAAAAATTACCCCAACCTTTTGTCATCATTTTCACGGAGTGAGAAATTCAAGCAGAAATCTTATTAAAAAATTCAGAACTCGACTATTGTATTTACCTGTAACTGGTTTATCAGAAACGGTGAATTCTGTATAATAGCTCAATTTGTCAGTTTCAAAACAAATGCATCTTCCATCAAAAGTCCCGACTAAAATCCACTCTGAGTTTTTTGCAAAAGCAACAGAAGTAATAATTTCTCCATTTTTCCATCTTGGCGAAATAGGATTAATATAAACTTGGTTTCTTTCCGGAATATTCCAAAATCGAAGTTGGCCATCCAGAGATCCGGAGACAAAATAACAGTTATTATCTGGATGAAAAGACACACATTTTACGGCTTCATCATGAACAAAATTAAGGATAAGTTGCTCTTTTCAAAGGTTAATTATACAATGGCTATTTTAAAGGAACCCACCCGCGACATGATCATTGCTTTTATCCTGTACAAGATATCAACCTTTGAAATCACCGGAGGCAAAACACTTTAATTTTCGAAAAATACTTTTTTTTCATGATTTAATTTTCTGGAAATGCACGCCTCTGTTAATTAATTACCGCTTATCGGCCAATAAGTATCAAGAATACAAACAATTCAATTGAAATAGTCAAAAAAGCCAAATCAGAGACGCGTATTCTTCCACGCTTCTAGCGGTGCCCCCCGAGTTTATAGTATTAATAATTTATTCGAGACGGTAGTTTTCTAAAAACAATTATCCACTCTTAATGTTTTTGTTCCCCTCTCAATTAGGTGCATTTATCCTGAATTAAAAAAAAACGGTAATTTTCAGAGTATAAAAAATTCCTGAATAAAAACCGAATAAAAAATATTCAAAATAATAATATCCGCTACATTATTATGGTATTTGAAAATGAAAATAATCTTTCCAAATTTTCGGCCGTTTTGTCTTAATAGACGATAAACTTACTGTGGTTTTCTCTATCTGAAAATTTTCTTATATGGTTCTCAGGGTCATCGTGCCTTCCATTTGACACATTTAATTTGCATTGCAAGTTAAATACGTTGTTATCAAAATACGACCAGTTGTCAAAAAATTAAAAATATCATGACATATTGGAGAACTATTGATGGTGCCTAGAAATTTTGCCCCTATTTTTTAAAAATGCCCCAAATAACTTCAAATTTTTCGGAAGCTAATTATCAATAAATGAATTTTTTAAGCCGAAAAAAAATATGTAAGACCCTTTTCTGCTCTAAAATTAAACATATTTTAGAAAAATATACCCATTGGATTTCTCTCATATGGTCTTTATAGTGGGACCGTCAAAAATCAAAAAGCGAAGGCTTTGAACATATTTTGTCCATATTGTCCTTATAGAGGGTGCTTTTATAGACACACCACAGTTTATACATACACGGCAATAATTTGTTATTTTATTTATGAAAATAAATAAATCTCCCCTTTCCTTTTGTGGTATGCCAGAGTTTTACAGTTTTGTCCATTGAGGCCGAAATGAGCCAATTATCTCCGGATTTTCGACTCCAGGCTAAATCTAGGATATCTCCAGCATGTCCATATAGTTTTTGCAGCGGAATCGGATCAAATATTTCGGGTTCAGTCGGGGGTTCAATCTGGCCAGAATTTTTAGGTTCAAATTCATGCCTCCGTTTTTGAACCACCCAAATATAAACAATTTTGTCCTTACCACCAGAAGCCAAAAGCTTTCCGTCTGCGTTGAACTTAAGGACGTGTATTGCTTCTGGCTTTTCAGAATTTGGAAAAATTTCCTGAGCCATACTCATATCATTCAATGGAAGACTTTCTTTAAAACGGATAAGCTTTTTGTGAGTTTTTATTTTCATTTGATTTGTATCCTGATCCGCCGAACTGCTTTTTGACTGCTGATCAACATCATCGGGTTTTGAGCGCGATTTGCTGTGAAAGAACTTTTTCGAAATTAACATTTTTAAACTTCGCGCCTTTTTAGCCATGGTGGAGGCAGAAGAGGCGATTGAAGAAATATCAGAGGAAAGAGAAGACGTCGAAGAACTGAAATTAAAAAAAATTCGCTAGATTTGTTGAATTTTTACTCTTGCCAGTTCATAAAAAAATTTCCACAAAAATACATTCGTATTCGTCTCAATTTCTAATATTAATTTTGAATTTTTGATCAGAATAAAATTTACCTTTTAGTAATAAAGAGTATAATAACCAAAATTTAAAAAGTGAATTTTGTTTTTATGATATTAAAAAAAAATTACGGATCTGTCGCCTTTTTAGAAATATCCGTTAATACAAGACCAGTCAACAAAAGGCGGCGGTATCTTTATCATGGATTTTTTAAATTGCATAAAAATTCAGAATTTAAAATTCATTTTTATTAACTAGTTTTGCGACAAAGTTGTGCTAAAGTTTATTTGAACAAATTTTTCTTTCGTCATATTTTATGCAATTATGAAATCCCCAATAAAAATTTGGAAAATAAATTATACTTTTTAGTTTTCTTGCATTTATATGAGAATTTCGCTAGGTAGACTTTTTTAAGTCGAAAAATTAATAGGGCGTTTAGTGTATTGTTTTGGGTGGTGGCATCTTTACCATGGACATTTTGTACACTTTTAAAATGCACGAAAAACGCGGAAAAAATTTAAATTTATTTTTCAATTTTTATTTGCAAGTTTTCAAAATTCGAAAAATATTTTTTTTCGAATAAACTTTAAAGCATTGCTGAAGCTAAATCATTGCAAAACTCTTGTTGCGAAAACAAGTTAACCAGTTTCTTAGTAAACCAAGGTTTCTCTGGACCTTTTTCAATATAAATTCATGGTTACCTTCTAGCATTGACGGATATTTGCGTGGCCAATAACGGCTCTGCAACAATATGGGCTTCTTTCGCCCTACTTATTTCCATCTCTGTCTTTGTGAAATTCGTAATATTCTCATTAATAAAATCAGTTTCCATTTTTTCAACTTGAATTTTGGGAATCATTTTCGGCGTCCTTGGCGCTCTGGCGGACCTCGCTGATTTTATAGAACTTCGAATAGAATCGTCTCGTTTTAACCCAGGATTCTGGAGCTCGATTTCATTGACCAATTCAGAACATGAAAAATATCGAGATTTTATTCGATCATCTTCAGAATAATCAAGCGATAACCGTTTTTGCATTTCGATTGTTTCTGAAAAGTTAAACCTATTTAAACCTACATATATATTGCTGATAAACTGCATATTTAATATATGCATATTATATCTGACCAACTATCATCAACAAAAATGCAAGTTTGCAGTTTGATCATTTTGAAGCACCGTTATTAAATATTTATTAACTATAGTGAGCAGTTATTAAATTTTATTACAATAAATTTACCGGATCTTCATACTAATTTATTCGTTATAGGAAACCGAAATTACTTTAAAATTTCATTATTATATCCGTGAAAATACCAGCTGAAATCCGGTAAATTTATTAAAACTATTTATTAATTGTTAACCAGATGGTTGGTTAGAGTGGTACAGCATAGTGCGTTTAAAAGGACAGGTTGAGTTTTCAAACTGTCCTTTTAAAAGTCTGGCAAAATTTTTGGCCGTAGGAAGCCTTGCAAATCCCAAAAAGTCACTAACACCACCCCCTTAAAAGTGATTGATCTTAAAACTTGAATCTTTTGACGTTGATCACAAAGGTTGGCTGGTTTCTTTAATTATTAAATAAAAAAATGAACTACTGTCAAATTATGAAAGCACTTAAATTTTATACCATTTCAAAACTATGACGCAGAAAATTAGATGTAAATTGTGAAACCAAGGTACTAGAGTAATAAGTCCCCTATAACTTATATCATATAAGTTATATGGGACTTATTACTCTAGTACCTCTAGGTTTCACAATTTACATAGGGCGCTATTTTTTAGTAAGTCCACTTTACGCCTCGGGTGATCATTTTAGCTGGAATCATTCCGAAATCGTCATTTTCTTTTCTCAATGATTCTTTAACCGGTAATTACTGGTTACACCGGTTGAAATCGAAAAAAAGGACGACGCAATGCACTGATCATTTATTCATAGATAATATTTCAAATATGATGTTTCCAGCTAAAATGATCACCCAAGGCGTAAAGTGGTTGAACTTACTAAAAAAATTAGCGCTAGAGACTATAACTTATATAGCCTATAATTTATAGCCTATAAGTGTCACAGATAAAATTAAATATTTTTTTAATATTTCTCTAAAATGAATCAGAAAATTTCAAGTTTAGAAAACCATTGTTTCTAAATGTGATCTTAAGAAACTTACGTGTAATGGAATGTTAAATATACTGTTAACCGCAATATGCTATGGTGATCATTTTTTAGCTCTTTTGAATTTTATGCAGTTTAGTGATAAACTTATATCGGGTCATTATCGGACATTGGGAAATTTGAAAAAATCCTGAAAATTTTTGAATTTTCTGTAAAATTATTTAAAAATGATTCATTCGATGTTTGGTATCTCCTTTAGTCTGCTTTTCTTACCTATACTACTTCTTTCACGTTCAAGTGATGAGGATTTTGATACTGATAAGGCTTCTAGTGATAGACTTTCAAGTGAGTCGCCATTTAGTGACTCAATTCTGTGCTTTTTACGACTCTGTCAAAGGGGTCGATTTTTTGATATAAATATATTTAGAAAGTGAATGAATCTGATTTTAAAATTCGAAAAGATGATTTGATTACAGACATTCTTCAAAAGGTATCGGAAAGATGTTGATGCACCTAATGTATTTTTCTAACTTTTATCCTGCAGTACTTTGAAAGCAAATTTTTGGAGAGTGACTTGATCTGACGGAAATAAAAATTGTGTTTTTCTGTTTAAACAGAGTGATTAAAAATGGCAATGAAATCATATTTTGCGATAAAATGCCTTGAAAATAATCGCCTTTACATTTGGAATTCCAAATTTAAAAAACACACTCTGTATTGTGTGTTTTTTCAACAGTTCTGAACTTGATTTATCTGATATGATTTCCATTTGAAATTCTTGATAAGATCAAAAAAAAATTATGATGTGAAAATCAAAGCAAAATTCTAGGAAGCTGAAAAATAGAGCTAAATTCAGCTGGAGATGTGTTCAGTCGGAAATGAATTCGGGCTGAATTTGGCTCCAATTTTTAGCCATCTAGAATTTTGTTTTCGATTTTCAGGTTAAACTCACAGTATATCATTATTTTGTACACGGAGTTGAACCGGAATTTCAAATAGAAATGATACCAAAGAAATCTAGAGAATCTATGTTACATACAGAACAGACTTAGTTTTCTAAGTGGGAATTGAAAATGTTAAGTGGCATTTTTAGCCACTTTTTGGACAACTTTTTTATATAAATTGGCCTTCGAAAACGACTCATCTGATTAAGTTCTTAGATAGCTCAAACTGAGCACAAATATCTAGTGAATAATAAAATAAAAATAGTCCGAATAGGAACATTTTTTGATTTTTTTCTGAGATTTCTGAAATTGTTTAATTATCAGTTTTTGTTGAAAAAATGGTCTGATTCGGACCATTTTTATTAATTTAAATTTTATTTTCCTCTCAATATTTGTGCTCAGTTTGAGCTATCTCAAAACTCAATCGGATGAGTCGTTTTCAAAAGCTGAATTATATAAAAAATTTGTCTAAAAAAGGTGACTAAAACGTTCCAGCAAGTACCGAATAGAGTATATCATTATTTCCCAGCAAACCCCAGCTCCACCGTCCTCAATTCAAATCAATAACCGGTATTTTTACCGGTAAAAAAATCGATTTTCAAATTTTATTTTTTATTATTTTTCCCCTTTGAATTCTGCCCAAGATTTTAGTTTTCACTTTTTGGTGCTAATAATAGTTCAAAAGATAGAATTTTGCCCGCTGCGCATTCTAAATATATGATTTCATTTTCAAGATTCCGCTTTCAAGATTCTTAACCCTTGTGAGCACAATTGTGGCTCTAGCATACCTAAAATCATTCAAAAACGGCAAAAAACGGGATCGTAGAATCCTTTCTTTCAAACACATTATAAAGAATTTTGATTCGGTTCCGAAAAAATAATTGAAATTTTTTTCGAATGTTTGGTTCCAGAATTACGGGGTGTTGATTTATAAGGATTTTTCGCCTATGTTTCACTTCATGAAAAATTATTTCAGAACTAGACATAAAATACAAGTGTGAGATTAGCCAGTTTTTAGGAAAGCGTTTTGTGCATGCATAACAGTTTAAATAAAAATTTATTGGTATCTAGGGGCAGATATTTTTTTTCGGAAGTAAAATTTCTAAATTTTCAACTTCAAGTATCCCATGAGAAAATTAAATTATTATAAAAGTGAATTTAAGTTATCAAAAGCTGTCAACAGTTGTACTTCATTACCATATTAACTTGAAAATAATGATAAAAGGTGTAATAATCTGCTTTTATAGGGAAAAATAAACATTTTTAATCGAAAATCATGATTTTTCCATCAAAATTTTTGACTTTTTTATAAATTACTTTTGATGTATGAGATATAAATCAAAGCGGACAAAACGATGACGTAGGCCAGATACTTTTGCATCGTTTCCGACGGAAAGGTAACTTGTGAAGACAATTGTGACCGTTTATCACGTGATATGGTATACCTTGCTTTTCTCACTATATTTTCTAGAACTAAAAATTGAAATTCTAGAATATAAAGTTTCGGATGCGAAAATATTACGTCTCAACTTCCTTATGCAGAAAAAATTCAAATTCCAACTGCCTTTAGCTTTCTGTTAACAACATTCAAAGTAGAGCCACAATTGTGGCTCTGGTGCCCTGGCGGAATTTTTTTTATATGCTCACAAGGGTTAAGAAAATAATTAATTTGAAATTCTTTATTTTTGATAATAAAAAAAAATCCAAAAATATCTGAAAATTTAGCTTTTTTCAAAAACAAATCATAAATATAATTTGGTCGAAATCGACCCCTATCCTGTAAAATCATCATTTCCTTTGTATATTCAGCGGTGATAGAATCTATAGTAGAATTGGGTGTCATCAATCCGCCATCTTCGGTTTCTAGTTGAAAAAATGGAAGACATTCGCCACTTCGATAATTCAAAGGCAAAGTTGAAGGACGATTTAGGGATTTCTGGCGATTTAAGTTTGGCGGTGGTGGACGAGGAGGTTTTTGGGGAATAAATTCAACATTTGTGGGGGTGGAGGTGATCTCACTTTCGGCATCAAAAAATTCATCAGGGGAAGAACTCATTTTATGTCATACATATCTATTAAACATGTGTTAAAACTTTATTGAAAAATCAAAATGATAAATCAATCAGGTAGNTTTTTTTTTAACTGGGCCCACCCTACTCAGTCATTTTTCTCGATGACCATACGAGATATCAACAAACGGTTTTTTGCTATGTTTAGCCAAGTAAATTTGTAACATGTAAAACTTTTTATTTTTTTTCCTTCAACTGGTTGGCCATCAACTTTTGAAATCGCCGGTTTTTCTGAGGCAAATAAGGAATATTTTCGAAAAAAAAATTTTGTCATAAATAAATGTATGTAAAATGTAGTTCCTTGCACGTTTAAGTTAATGAATTACCACATATCAAACAATTACTATCAGGAATACTTTCATTTCGGTTGAAATAAACAAAAAAAATGAGCTGACTGAGATTCGAACATATGGACTTCCGGTTTTCGGACATCAATTACCGGTTAACTGGTTGACCTAAATTTACTTGGCTAAACCTAACAAAAAACTGTTTGTTGTATCTCGTATGGTCATCGAGAAAAATGACTGAGTACGGTGGGCCCAGTTAAAAAAAGACTACCTCAGAACATCATTATCTTACAGGAACAAATTAAAAAACTTAGAATTTTAAGACCAACCTTCACAAATTAATAAATAAGGTTAACTAAAGTGTCTTGGGATAATATAAAGTTAGAAAAATAAATATTTTCCAAAATTTTTCTGGTCGGAAAATAATAGAAAAAAGTTGGCCAAGACATAAATTTCGATGAAGAAATAATTAATATGCGGCAATTAATTATTTCTTAATCGAAATTTGTGTCTTAGCCAACTTTTCTCTATTATTTTCCGTCCCGTTCATATTATATGCGTCCCGGCGGACTCTGCCGGGAGCTGATACGCTGTTTGTTGAAGATATTGGAAATAACAACAACAAAAAATCTTTGTAACTAAACACAACTATAAGATAACGCCAGTTAACACAGAAATTCGGAATGGCGCAAAGCCCCGTAAGCAAAACATTTACGCCAAAAATTTTTTTTATCTCTCATCAACAGTATGTAAAAAAATTGTTCGAGAAAAACAACGGAAATTTCTCTGGATCAAAACCCATAATTGGCAGGAGCGTTACTTTCAATCCAGAGAAATTGGACCTTGTTGGTCTTGAACAATTTTTTTACATACTGTATCTTTGAAAAAACAAATCGTTTTTAAATTTAAGATATCTGATTACGAGACATTTATTTAAATGTCTTGAAAATGTTATGTGTTAAACGAAACGTTAAGCCAATCAAACCAAAAGAAAAATTTAAATAAATCTTTTCGTTATTTATTTGTATAAATGTCTCGCTTTTGCTTTAATAAAAGGCGTAACGACGAGTGCTTAAACTCTTGGATCCATTAATTGTATAAAAACTATTTGTAAGACATTCAACTTTAGCGAGTATTTTTGATTGCTTTTAAAATATTTCGTGTAAAATAAGTTTAATTATTGATAAATAAAATGTTTTATTCAGACCCTAACCCCCACACTGCAACGATGTTTCTCATTCACGTACCTGCACCTGAGCTGTTTTTAAACACACGATTGTAGTATGTTATCCATAAATTGAGACTGATTTTACAAAATAACATTTCAGAAATGAGTGCAATTAACCAGGTGGTATCGGAATAATAAAAAAATGTGCAAACATTTATCGGCTTGAAACCAACTATCATATAAGTAGTATTCATAGATTTCTTAAATTTGGTCCCAGTCACGAAATTAAAATTGCTTCTGAACCGCATTTACGTTTTGGTTGCGCGGTGTCAAAATAAAATAAATTTCACAACATCTTTACTTCGAAAGTAAGCATAATATAAGTAAATTTGTATGATTATTACTTTGGTTCCAGTAGCGTTTTCAAACTACATAAAAACAAATAATTTCATCAAAATAATGCCATTTCCGGTTGCATGAGGCAATTTTCTGAACTCACCAAAATTCTTGAAATTTTAAAATAAGGGAACTGTTCGGCGAGGTCTGTTTCCGATTTCCGGTGGCCAAAATGATACTTACCAAAATATTTGGTCTCTGTGATTTAAACACGCGCGTGCGGTGGGGAGATAAAATACGTTTTTTGATGGTGCAGTAGATAAAATTAAATTTTTGTATCAAAACGTTCCTAGGTGGTCTACGCACATTCTCTACATGGTAATTCTTAATCTTTCAATTTCTGTCATATCCTGAAAAACTCACGGAGGAGATACGTTTTAAAGAAATAATTCTCGATTTTTGAAAGGTCGTTTTTGATTGGACGAGTCATTTCTGACCTTCGAATTTTTTCGGTTGCAAGGTTTTTGTTGCAAAACATAATTTGGTCAAGGATTGTACTATTCCGGCAATTTTGCCATGTTGAAACCCCCAATTTTTAGCGGCGAACACACCCGTAATAAATAATTTCCTGTATTGCAAAGTTATGCATTTTCGTTTTTACCGTGAATTAATTAAGAGGAATTAATTTTTATCTCAACATTTTTGCACTGATACTAATAAAAGACGGACAGTTTGATTTCTTTCGTGTTTTTTTTTTATTTCTTCAAACAGATAAGGTAGATTAATATATTGCGACTACCCCAAATGCAAAAAAGGCACATAATAAATAGGTTACCTCGAATTCATAAATTATCCTAACAAAACTGAATTGTGTGAAAGAAATATTATTTTAACAAAAAAATAACTTTCAAAAAACCCGAGAATTTTTTCAGAATTTCCAAATTTTTTGATTTAAATAATTTTGCCTATTTAGTGTTGCTGGTTCCAGCTACTACTCCGGCAGCGAAAATGACGCTAACAATGTAGTTGGTCAAAGGAGTTGAATTTTTGAAAAATAAAATTGAAAATAACAAATAGACAGTAAGGTAGATGCAATTGTTGTAGAAAATGGAGAAGTGGACTGATTCGTTTTCGGCTACTTCGTTCTAAAATAAAAAAATTATTTTACAGAAACATAGACCTAATATATCAGTTAATGTTTGATTTTATTTTTTTGTGTTTGCTATTTTTTGGTGATAAAAATATATTTGGAGATAACATTCGTGGGAAAAATCAAGTAATAAAATATTTTGAATTTTTTTTTGTTTGACGGAAATAAAATTTTGGCAAACTTTCCGTAATTTTCATTTGATAGAAAATTAATGTTGATTTTTTCGGAAAATTAACGAAATTTTAAATTCGTAAATTTTTGAGAGCTTGTAAAATACACTTCTAAAATTTTTAAATATTTTGAAGAGCTATTTTTGCTCTTTGGTCTTTTTACTCTGAAAAATAGGACCTCCATTTTGCTCGGTTTCTGGAGAAAAGGGATCAGAAAACGTAAAAAATCAATTATGAATACTCGCTACATCATTATGGTATTTGAAAATAAAAATAATTTTTGAAAATTTGATCTTTTATTTCTTTAAAGACGAACGTGCTTTTAAAATTAAGTAGGTTTTGGCCAACATTTGGCCGTTTTCCATTTTATATAAAATCAGCAGTACAGGTAAATACAAATTTCACAAAATATTTCATTTTTATAATAGTTTGTGATCGTGCGCCTACGGATTTTTTTATGTAGTAAAAGATAGGAGAAAATACTACAAGATGTAAAGTCCAGAAAGTTACATTCATAAAGTTAAAAAATTATGTAACGTTGCCATTTAAATGTGTTTCACACACGACGCTTTTGAATCCGCGCCTGGGATTGGCTGCTCTTAAATAAAGAATAGGGTGCGTAGGTTGAGAAACCATCCCGAGCGAGTGCTTCTTATTTAGGGTACGCTATGTATATTATTACCTTTTTCCATAAGATTCTATCGTCGAGTTCTTGTCGGTTCATTTTGTTTCCAACTTGAGCAACAACTTCGGCTGAGATAGCTTCGGAATGTGCAGTAGCAATTTTTTCCTATAAATATCAAATTGATTAAACTGTCAATTTTCATTTTTGTTGAGATTTTTATCATTTCGGTCATTTGAGACAAGAATGCAAAATTTCTCAAGATCTGCAGAATAATTTGAAATTAAAAAACTGAGCAACGAGTCACTTTGTGGAAGATTTGTAAGATCCAAATGCACAAATTAAACACCATATCTATTACGGTACTTGCTGGGTCTTTTTAGCCACTTTTCAGATTTGGGTAATTGGTGTAATTTTTTGTTGCAGAAAATAAACAGGAAATAACACCAAGTACCAAAATAAGGAAAGTGACTAAAAATGGCCAGCAAGTGCCGTAATAGATATGGTCGTAATCACGGTTTAGACATAAAATGTCTTTTCCAATCGTACGATCTAAAAAAATAATTTTTAAGTTACCTTTTGAACAAATTTGACATTTTTGTAGGCGAATTGAAGAGCAACGGCTTGGAGAATAGTACCAATTACCAAATAGACTAAGGAATCAGTGACCTAAAATCACATTTAATTTTTGTGGCAGATTTTGTATAGCCATTTTCAGTGTAAAAGTAGTATACGTTTCTATATATAGTACGTACTTGTATATACAAAATTTTTAGTTTGAAAATAGTATACTATCACGTCTACAATATTTTCAATGTGAAAAAGTTTACTTTTGTATGAAAAAATAATCGGTGTGAAAATAATATACTATCGGATTCACAAAGTAATCAGTGTAAAAATAGTATACTTTTGTATCAACTATTTTTTCAGTGTGAAAAAGTATACTTTTGTAACACAAAGTTTGTATAAACAAAATAATCAGTGTGAAAATAGTATACTTATGTATGAAAAAATTTGAGGTATACGATTGTCGCCGGAAATTTTTCCCCTATCTTTTGCTATGAAAATTGCGTAGGAGTTAAAATCTCTCTTATAAACGAATAAAAATGTATTCAATTGAATATGGGTGTTTTGATATCACACACATTGTCAGAAATACACTTTCATAATTATATTGTTTTATGCAAAAATAAATTTTCAAAACATTTAGACATAGTCTAGACATTTTCATAGAAAATATTAAATATTTTCCGCCTACACATTTCTCTATAGTTAAAGATAGGTTTTTTTAAATTCCCGGCGAAAATAGTATACCTCAAAATTTTAGTCTGAAAATAGTATACTATCATATACGGTATAGACAAAAATGTTCAGTGTGATAAAAGTATACATTTGACAGAACAAAATTCTCTAGAAACTTACTGGAAATTGGTGAACTCGAGCTTGAATCCAGATTGGAATGGCTACAACATATAAAGCATGAACCCAAAAGACAAAAGTTCCTTTGCCAGTAGTGTCTCGGCTGAAATTCTGAAAATTTTGATTAGTTTTTTTTCAACGTGAAATTTAATAGAAGAACACACAATTTTTAAATGATAATCATCGTATAAGACTTTCGCATGGACGCTAATAGCGTCACGCTATATCAAAATATAGGATAAACATGGATCGGAAAATCTCTAGGGAATCGCTGCCTTATCGATTACGGAGCCTCCTGATCGTTTTTTGCTAGATTTTTAGCCAAAAAATTGAAATAATTCGGCGTCTGATAACAACTTATCCGATAACATTAATAGATAGCTCAAACTGAGCACAAATATTTAGTGAATAATAAAATAAAAACAATCGGGCCGAATCAGACCATTTTTTCGGAGATTACTGAAATTGTTTTATTATCAGTTTTTGTTCAAAAAATTGGAAACAATGGCTTAATTTGCACCATTTTTTTTACTATATTCATCTCTGGATAGTTGTGCTCAGTTTGAGCTATCTACAAAATAAATGGGATGACTCATCCCGGATGAGTCCTTTTCAACTGGTCACTACCGGACTCATTTGGCGCGATAAAAATTTTACAGCTTCGTTTTTTTTGAAATGCGGAATTTAAGTGTTTATAACTAAAGTCTGTTTTCCTGAATATGAATTTATTAAAAAAAACTGGTCTTCAAAATATATTTACCAAACATTCTTGGTTAAAATTTGAAAATTGTGTGTTAAAATTCAAGCTAACGTATTTAGAGCAAAAATTCCTTAGAAATTCCGGTATTCTGACCGGTACCTTTCGAAAACCCTAAATTGAGGATAAATATAATGAAGAAATGACCAGGATTTTGTTTTAGAGAGGAATCAATAGAGAAGTTTTCGTCTATTTTTTTTCAAAAATTTCAATTCTATATTTTTTTTACTATCAAAGAATAAAAAAATAAAAAAAGACGGATGTACCGAAAACCGGAAGATAATTTTTTTTTGAATTTTAGCCCATTTTCTTTCAGATCTGAAACTATCGGGAGGATCAGAGCAACATTTCAAGCTACTTCTCCGAAAAATTGCCAAGGAATTATTCCTTGCTAATAGCAAGTTGCTATAAATAAAAATTTTGGATATCCAATTCATATTTCCAACTCCTCAAAATTTTCTCTACAAACTTACTCTTAATAATTTTTCTTCTTCTTCGGTAAAACCGACGACTTTCTTTTGTCCTTTTGCCATATTTTCTAAAACTTTAATAAATTATTTCTTCTCAAAAAACAAAGGAAAACAGTTATTTTTAGTGTGAAATCGGTCAAAAATTTATAAAAATCTCTCTTGAACGTGGCGAGATGCTTTACCACGTCACTACTGAAAATACGGCTTCACGAAAGGCCAATCAGCGACGAGTGAATGAGAACACTCAAAAGGGGGAATCAGCTAACAAAAACAACGATAAAGAGAAAGAACCACTATCGCCATTTTTGAAAAGTTTTCCAAATTTTTTTTCTTTGGAAATATTTTGTTGAAGAAAACTTATTTCAAAAAAAATTGTACAGCATTTTGTAGGGAGGATTTTATTGACGAATCGCGGAGTTCACATTCGCCTCTAGAAAATAATTTCAACAGTCTGAGAAAAAAATTAATAGTCGAATAAAACGTATACAGTATGTACTTTTTTTGCTTGCGAAGTGAAAATTGTCCTTTAGATAATTACAGCCAATAAAAAATAGTATCTAGGTGGATTTTATTTTCAAACCCTTGAACAAAGCTTATAGCTTGGCGTTCAAAATAAAAACACCTAGTTACCATTTTTAATTGGCCTAATTAGCTAAAGGTAATTTTTACTTCGCAAGTAAAAAAAGTAACATACTGTACAGTAATAACGTGTACTATAGACTATAGTATTTTTCCCAATAATTAGGGATTGATCAGAATTTTAAGTTTTTTTCGAATATAGTTTTTTTGAATAACCGGATATCGAAATCTAGAAATTCGAATAGGCAAAAATGCTAGAAAATTTCTTTTTTTTTGATGATTATATTTAAATTTTTGATTTATAAACTTGATGAAAACATAACTTATTTACAATATACATTATGTTTTCCATCTGCACAACATAGATTCATCGAAACTTCTTCGTTTAAGAGCGGACATAAAGTTTTCTAACGCAAAATTTAATATTATCTTATACAAGTACGTAATAATTAATTGTAATTATATCGAAGATCCTGCTAGGGTGTTAATTCTTTTACTGTCAATAACCAACATTAAAAACATGAGACATGTGACATAAAATTACACAGGCAGGTTCTTCGCATATAATCGCAAAATTATCTCTATTGCGCCTTCTCAGGCACGCGTCATAGCGTTGAACCAGGTCCAATCACAATACTTGATTGTCACTATTAAAAATGCCGCGATTTAATGGTCACTTTCTCAAGTTATGTACACGTCTGAGAAAGGCGCAATAGCGTATTGCAAGTAGGGTGTTTCGATATGATACTATTTATTTTCTGATATCCCAAAAAAATTAATTTTTATTCTAGAATTTTTTTGATGAAGAAATTCGGACAAAAGTTTTCGATAGTCACCATTTTCATATAATAAAAAAAAATTGAATTCTAGAATTTTGGTTTACTCAAATGATTGCAAATTTTTAAAATTATACACCGAATCTCTAAGTGGTATTTCTCTGGCTTGACTTTATGTTTAATTCGATCATATAACTTTTTCTAAGAATCGTTCCCTAAGTTGAAACTTCTCTTCAAAATTAGTCAATATAAAATGTACCCACTTTTGTCCTAAAAAAGATTTTTCGTAAATCAAAGTATGTGGTTTTTTAACTTGCGAAATAAAAATTGGTTTGAACGAATTTCCCGCCAATTAAAAATGGTAACAAAGCGGATTATATTTGTAAACTCTCGT
>SCLH01062665.1:0-21541 GCA_004367855.1 Oikopleura vanhoeffeni
AACTCAAAATAATGAAAAAAAATTATTTTTCAAAAAAAGGATCCTAGGAGTTAATTATAAGGTAGAGACTGTTCGCGAAAATTTTCGCGTCATCTGCTCAATTTATCATTAGTTAATTACCTTACATATTTGAAACTTTTGGTTTGTTTTTTGAGAATTCAATCATTTTATCACCTTGGAGTAATTTTGCTTATCCTGAATTATCAGACAATTGCCATATTTTAAATTTAAATTACTAAAAAAAATTCATATTTTGGCCTATATTCTAACTATTTTATTTTGTTGTCCTTTAGTTATTTTTATGAACGACCTTCGGCCGATGTCCTAGTCCTGTCTTTTATATACCCTAAAAGTTTTTCATTATTTTCTAATTTTTGACCACGGCCTTTGGCCCCTGTTTTTGACTTATTCTGGCCGTATAATATTTTTATTTCAGATTTGGGCCTAAAAATAGTTTTGGGTTTGCTCACAGAGAGATAACGCCTTATACAAGTAAGTAAAGCTATTACATTTTAACAAAATTAAGCGAAAAACATAAAATTTTTGGCTGATTCTGGGTTTATTTTTCAACAACTTTCAAATAATAAATATAAATATCCGACTTCAATAGTTTCTAAATTTCCCTATTTAGGTTTTACTTCCGGTCAAAGTTTTTTTTTTCTTAGTATTTTTCTCAAAATTATGTTCAAAAAATAACGTTTGTGTCAATTTGACCAATAAACCTTCAAAATATCGAGTTCACGTGAGCGAAATTTTTCTTCAGTGTTTCTCCACCTTTCTTTTGAGCCTATTTTCGAAAAATCGAATCACATTTTTATTTTGGGAAAATTTTCAACGTTAACTTGCAAAATTCATATTTTGAGCTTATATTTGTATTCAAACTAAGGTTTTTTCACCTCCTTCAAATCTAATTAGTGACATTCCTAATAAACTGAGAAATTTATGCAAAAATTACCGGTGACTAAAATTTTTTAGGTTAGCCTTTTGAACTAAATATTCATGAATTTCTGAGTTTATTTGTCTGATTTTACATACAAAACTATGATTTAGTCCGATTATTGCCGTTTTGTTATGATCATAGAATTTTGGCGGATATTCCAGTTCAACAATATATCCATAATTAAGGAAGAGTGGCTTCTAAGCAAATTATTATAAATTTTTGCTTGTTTTACTAGAAAAAATGAAATATTTACCGCGTGAGTTTTGAAGTGGCGAAGAAATTTGTGCTGAAATGAAAACCCTTCTCTTTGTGTCGTCAAACAAAATTAATCGAGCGTGAACTGATGACGCCCCAATTCGCGTTAGTTTGATATTGTTATCACGAAGTGCCCTAGATTCGACCTGCTTAAAGTGCAAAAAAAATGGTCTAAAATCAAAATTTCGATATGCATCGAATGTAAAATTAAATTTCATGAAAAAATAGCTATGAAATATTTGTGCAAGAATTTTAGAACTCTAAAAAATGGCATCACGTGGATTATGGCGTTTTTTTCAAGGCCGTTTTTGGCGGTGTCAGATCCTGAGACAACCGTCTTAAACACAATAAAACTCAGGAGATAATGGCCCATTTTGGTGCCTAGGGGCGCATGTTCTGGGAATAAATACTCGAGAGAATCGAGCCAAAAACTCTCACACTGGCCAAGCGTGTCAGCTAATCAATCCAGTACAATTCTCGATTTAAGGAGGGCACCCCCCTTATCAAATTTCGAAAAAATAGCGCAGCGGGAGACCCCTCTTTTGCTCATGCCAATAATACAAAAAAAAAGCACACGACGATCATGGTAAAGTCATTTGCGACTTTTCTGTCGCTTGAATTT
The DNA here is from genome assembly GCA_004367855.1 of Oikopleura vanhoeffeni. Lineage (NCBI taxonomy): Eukaryota > Metazoa > Chordata > Appendicularia > Copelata > Oikopleuridae > Oikopleura > Oikopleura vanhoeffeni. Next base: position 1,818 of record SCLH01062665.1, read on the forward strand.
TACATTTTATTCGATGGAGAAAAGTTGAAGACATTTTAGCTGACTTTTTAGATTTTCTTTTCTTGACAGGGTAATTGTGGAGATAAAATAGTTTTGAGTAATTCATCTATTAGTTGAGGAAGTCTCTTTGATCATCCGCGAGTTTAATTTGTATTAGAAAGGCAAATTACAGATAATTGAATTAACTTTAGTCTGAGAAAATTAGAAATACATGATTTTAATCAAGCAATTATCTTGCATATTTATTTTAACATTCTTTTTATCATTCTGACCCAATAATCAAATTTTATTATATTGAGGAGGTGGTCGGCACGATTCATGCTCAAACATTTTAACACCATTGAAAATTCAATAATCTTGACAATCACTAGATGAGCTAGAGAGCAGATAGTATAAAACATGATTTTCTATTTCCTCTGTGGTTTTATATGATTTCAATTTTCGTAACTAAATTTAATTTAAGAAAATAATTAGCTTCGGCCACCTCCTTAAGGGGGTACTCAACGGTTCTTGAGATTTTAGATCGGTGCTCAGAAGAAAACAAAACAAGTTATAGAAATTCTATTTTGCGAAAATTTCGATAGGACTTGTTCTATAATAATGAAAAACCGTAATTTCGTGATATTTTATAATTTGTAGCTCAGTTTTCTCAAAAACGGCTCGATACAATTTTTTTTTTTTAAACTTGGTATTATTCGGAGAAATATGTCTTCTCAATTTCTAGTGGAAAACTTTTTTGGTTTTTTAAAACATAGCTCCTATTTATAGGAAATTGCATTTTAGTTCAACCGGAAGTCAATTTTTGGAGTTTCTAGAAATTTATTTTTATCCGATTGTACCAAAAGTACCCTCAAATTGAAGCTACTGCAAAACTGAAGTTAAAAATTGCTGCTCATTTTTACTTATTTTTAGAATTTTTTATTAAAATTGACGTTTATGTATTTTATCCCAAAAAAATACTTAGAAAAAAAATCTGAAAGAACTTGAAAATATAATAGTATAAATCTAACCTAGGATGAGATAGATTTTCCGTTGAAAAAGTCCAAAAACAGGTATTTTGTCGCTTATGAGTTAAGGAGTGTTGTCATACAAAAAAATGTTTGCATATTTTTTCGCAAGTTAAAGGCCAGTTCTACAAACGGGCTAATCTGAATGACATCCTTAAAGCAGTGTTTGCTAATATTATATCGAGAATGTGTCAAATAACAAACCGGTAATTTAATTGTGCGCCGATAATACGTGGATTGGTGCTTCGCCCTAATCTGTCACTCTCAAAAAGTCTGTAGTAGCAATTTCGGTCTCAATTTTAGATCGCAAAATACCGACAGCTTAAACAATTCTTTCTTAGTTTGATCTAGTCGATTCTCGGCCGATAAGATGTCAGGATTTTTGAAAAAAAAAATTCCGAAAAAAAATATCATCTGAGCAAATTGTACTTTTAATTTTTCCATAAATGTCGTACAATTTAAATGGCCGACGTTTTCAACATCATTATGTTAATTTTTCACAAATTGGCATCAATTTGAAAACAAACGGTTTATAAATCATTTCGAGTTGATCAGATTTAAAAAACTTAAATTAATTTTTGAATTTTTTCTTTCTTATTTGAAAAATTAAAAAAAAATAGAGCGAAAATTGGACGGGGATGAAGAAATGCCGCAAAGCAGTATTTTCGATAGATTCCGAGAGTACGAATTGAGAGAGAACGAATTGCAAAATTTAAGAGCAGAAGACTTAGTCGAGGTGTTACCGATTTATATAACTGAAAATCACCCCTTATTTGAAGATCGAATCCTCTCTGATAATCTTTTCTACGTCAATGTTTCTAATCCTTTCGAGTCAGATGAGTTTTTTCAAAACATTACTGACATTCAAAATTTAGAAAATATTGCGAATAATCATGTCTTCGGACACGAAGAAACTGATGGTTTTTCTGCCGAAATTTATAGTTAGCCCGAATCTGACCCTGAGTTAAATAGTATTTACTCGGACTCAGAGGGTGCATTAATGTCGGTCACATCCATTATTTCGGATATAGACCATGAGCCTATAGCATGGTTTTATGACTCTGGTGACGCATCACCGATCACTTCGGATTTTCCAAGTCATGATCTGTGGGAGTCATAAAAAAATTCCATTAATTTTGTTCGTTTATATCGAAAAACAAATTTTTATCAAAATTTTATTCACTAAATTATCAATGAAAAATTAATTCGAAACTTTTCTGCAAACTTTTACTCTTATCCCTTAATAATATTACTAATAAAAATAGTTTCCTTTATTCTTCGTTTTTTAATCCTTGAACTTGGAAATTTGGCTTATTATTTTTAAATGTACAATTTCTAAATAATGATTCCAAAAAAAAATTTGGCGTTGACATTTCTGCCAATTATCGCTGATTTACGTCTCAGGACGTATAAACCTATTTTAAAATTATTTTGAAAAGATAACAACTCCCAATAATTGATCAAAAAGCGGACATCCAAAAGATAAAGCGGGATTGTCCGATTATAATAGAGATATCCTTTGTAGCGAAGAATTTGGAATCAGGTATGATTTGAGGGTTTAATCGTTTGTTTCAAAAATTTGCCAGCAAATAAAAAGGAACACAGTTTTAAATGATTAGCCGCTTCTAGAATTTGATTATTCTATCTGGCTACGAATTCTAACCAAAGTGTAATAAAGGGGTATCTTTAGAAAACGTAATTATTTAACGTTTCGGCAAAAGCCATCATCTGAAGTGAGAGGAAAATATAGATTGTGTCGGAAAATGCAGTGATTACTTTTCGCGAAAGTTTCAAATTTGGATGCTCGGGCCTAGGATGGGTTGTCCTATTAAATTATAATTGTAATTAAGTCAGATCCGCGAAAATTTTTAAACTCTAGAAATTTGGTAAAATCGATATTTTTACAGGTGTTACGCTAGAAGTTCGTTTGAGATAATAAATCATAAGTGTAATTTTTCGTTTAAACAAAAATTATTGTTTCTCATGGTTAAAAATGCTGTTTCGAACCTCCTTGTGTAGGCTGTTTCCCTTGATAAGCGCTCAAAGTAGTGCCTTTAGATAGGTTTTTGAGTGTGAGGCGAAGTTCTCGTTTCTGGGTGTGAGGAGGTTAAATACTCGAGATAAATACTACGAGGTAGAATATTCGACCAAAAAATATTTCGGAAATATAAAGGAGCCCTAATAACTTACAACTACTTGTTCTATAAGAGCTAAATAGCTCACGGTACTTTATACTTCTTAATTTAAAAATATATAATTTTAAGTCTATCGCGCTCATTCTGATGGAAATTTGGTAATTAAAGACTCTTTTGAACACCCTAACTCTTTATAGAAAAATAGCAGCTCGAGACAAGGCGGGATCTCGATTGAAAAAAAAATCATCACACTCGAAATCGGGATTGGGATAAAATATGACTCGGAACCGGGTGGGAACGGGATTTAGTACTCATCCCGTTTTAAGAACCCTGATCACACTATTGGCAATATTTTAAGTAAAATTTGCTAGATTTAAGGCTTCAGATTAAGATTACTTTAGATTTGAGGCTCATTTTTCAACAAATTAAAAACATAAAAACTCCTAGAATTTTTATTAAGTGATTTCTGTTATTATTTAATTCTGGTTTATCAGTTTAAGACAAATATATTGTATTTCTTAACGATCCACGTCAAAGGAAAAGGATTTTTTGAATGTTGCAAAATGCGAGAATATGATTGGGTGCCCGCCCAAAAACAAGCCGGTTTCATTGGTTACTTTAAATTCAAGCTATTTTCCAGCAAGAGTCGCCCACTGAAATAGGCTGTCCGCAGTTTCATTAAGAAACCAGGGCTAATATTTAAACGGTGAAAGAGGCTGTTTTATTTAAAGGCGTATAATTCAAAACGATTACATGTATGATACATTTTTTCTCGAAATTAACGTTTTGTTCAAGTTATTGTTGGTTCAAAAAAAATGAACTCACGAAAATCAAAGAAAGTTAAAAGCATAATTTAGTCACACTTACAAAACGGCGTTTTTGTCCGGTCAACATACTGCGTTGGAAATCTTGTCAAAAATCTAAAGTAGTACCTTTGATTTCAGACAGAAAATAATTATAGGTCAATTTGAAACAATTGTATAAGAGATTTTAATAAGAAAGTGTCTTCAAGTCTTTAGTGCGAACACATTACTGACGGAAATAAATTATTTCCGAGAGCCGTTCAATTTTGATTAAGCGGTCCATTCCCAACTTACACAACTTCGCTGGGCGAAAAGTGCCAACAATTAATTTAATGCCTTATTTCGGAAAACTTAGTTCAAAAATTTAACCCATTTTAACTTAATATAATATTCAAAAATGTTTTAGTAATACATTTAATTGGATAAGTTCAGTTCATGAGTTAGAAGTGATCCTCTTTTTAAAGTGTAATGAAGAAAGGTTACACTTAGTGAGGTTTTTTGAGAAAATTGAATGATCTGGAATAAAAGTTGATAACCAGTTAGTATTGAAATTTTTTAAAAAAATGGAATTCCAAAAATTTTGAACCGAACTCACGTTAGGGGGCCCCCGATTCAAATAGACCTTTGAGAATTAAATTCCTCAGGAAAATCAGTTTTTGAAAATTCTTTCAAATTCATAGATTAGGTAGTTGCTAAAACACTATAGCAAGATGAGATCGATTAGCTGAAAAAAAATTTATCAAAGATAAATTTTAAAAAGAAGTACATAATTTGAGTTTTTGGAGAAAAATTGACTTTCGTTTTATATTCATCATTTTAGATTTATTTCAACTCATAATAGGAAATGAATAGAGAGTGTAGGTTGATAACCCTAAAGTATTGAAAGAAAATTTAAAAAAAAAAAAATGTTTCCTAAGAAATTTTGAAAACTTCATCGATGGGGGCTCCTGATCAAAACTATGAGAATTAAAATTCTCAGGATAAATCAATTTTGGAAAAATTTTCAATTCATGATGAGGGTGTACACCGGCAAACTTATGAGCTTATAATTATTAGAGCGTGAAAAATAAATTCTAAAATTGAAAATTTAAGAAAAAAGAAAGGTACATTTTTCGGTTTTTTGAGAAAATTGTATCGCTTTCTATCTTTATATTCATCATTTTAAATTTATTTCAGCTCCATAATACTTTGAAAATATGGTTGACTAAACCTAATGGTTTTGAAAAAATTTTAAAAATATTTCCTAAGAAATTTGAAACTCTCTATGCCGTTTGGGGCCCGAATCAAACTGAGATTAAGAAATTCCTCAGGAAATCATTTTTTTAAAAAATTTTTCAATTCATCGGGTTATCAAACTATTCAAGAATATTATGACTGAATAATAGAAGTTATAAAATGATAAATTGTTAAAAAAATGAAGTACATTTTTTTTGAGTTTTTTTGGAGAAAATTGTACCTTTCTCTTCTTTAATATTCACATTTTAAATTCTTTCAGCTCAATAATATTGATAAGGTTGATAACTCTAATGTATTGAAAAAATTTTTTCAAAAGAAAAATGATTTCCTGAGAATTGTATCTCAAGTTTGAAAGAATAGGGGCCCCAAACGCAATCTAGAGTTCAAGGATTCTTGTCGGTAATTCATTTTAAAAACATTTTATTCAATACATAGGGTTAGCAAACACCTTTAATCAAAATATTATGACTGAAATAAATTTAAAATGATGAATATAAAGGCAGAAAGGTACAAGTTTTCTCCCAAAAACTCTAAATTCACCTTGTCTACTGTAAAATTATCATTGTTAAAATTTGTACCTTTCTACTTTAAATTTATCATTTTAAAATTTATTTGCAGCTCATAATATTTGATAAAGGCTTGATAACTCTTATGTATTGAAACATTCTTCAAAAAAACTGCGATTTCCTGAGAAAAATTTTGAACTCTCACGGCGCAGTGGTGCGCGTTGGAGGCCCTTGATTTCAAACTTGAAGTAATTAAAATTTCTCTTGGAGGCAATTCACTGTTTCTGAAGAAAAAATTTTCAATTCATTAGGGTTATCAAAACCTTGATCAAGCATTCTTATGAGCTGAAAAATAATTTTACAAATGATTATTTCTTGGCCGTTTTTAATCGAGTTTGAAGACAGAAATAAAGATGTTTCTGAGAGTGGAATTTTCGTGAACCATAGAAGCCCCGAAAATTTTAATGTTTTTGGCCTCTATGTCTCCCGGTCCCGTACCTTGAGTATGGTGCCGGTTGAACAGATAAATATAATAGAAATACTGTCTGTTTAACGAACACAACGCTGTTGTCTTCGCTGTAGATCCGACCTAAAAACAGTCCGGTGTACAGTATTATTTTGTTCCTCACGTTTTTACTTTTCGCGCTAAAATTGATTGAATCATTTGAGGCACATGAAGTTGTTTCAAAATGCAAAACTTTTTAAACACTAACGCTTTGGATTGAATATTCGCGCGTGGAGACAAATACAATCACCGTAGACTTGTAAGACGTGATATCAAAAAAAAAACAGATCGCTAATGCTTTCAGCCTTTTGGTTTGAATGTACTTTAAGGCTCGCCGAAATTTTGAATGACTCACTTAATATGATGATTTTAAAACAAAAGAGTTTCAACAAATACTTCAAAATACAGTCCCTGCACTAACCTAATTATTGTAAGAAATTTTTAATTTCCTCAAAAAAAGTTCACACTATTTTATGAGTCCATTTTAAAATGCTGAACAAATTTCAAGAAACCATATTTAAATACTTCTAGAAATTTCGAAAAAGAACGAAAATTTTGCGCAAAGCGTCTTGGCACAAAACAATCGCCACTCATCGTTTGTATACAATTTTCATTTTTCCGTGTTAGTCAGATGGAATTCACCATTTCAGAGAACACTTTTACTCTTGACATTATTTTTGATACGTTCGTCAGTGTTTTTTTTTCCGTAGAATGCGCTCCAAGTTTGATTCATGGTTTTTCGCACTATTAAATTTCGATAATAAAAGCAAAATATAATATTAAAATTTTTTTCATAAATTGCCTTTTTTTATGAGTTTTGTTACTTTCTGTTGTTTCAGTTTCACATGCGCATTTTTCAATAAATAGTTATAATATAATTTCTGCCTTTTGCGTTTGTGACTTTGAGAATTTAAAAGATTGAGTTTTAATCAACGAAATTGCAGTGGATTCAATGCGAAAATTTAGTTTGGTCAGTGGCAAACTTTCTAATAGACAATAATTGTCGGCATAATCAGATCCTGATTAATATCATCTGTTTTCCCGGACATGATTCAATTATAGATTTTGTCTAAACCCTCAATATCTGACCGCAAGCTAATACTGAAACACGGTTTCACAAATTGTCCATCCATCGTATCACGGGACAACCTGAAAATCGATTTGTAAGATGTGATCACAAAGCAAATATGTTTTTTATCCTAAAAATCTTGATTTTTAGTTCTTTGAATACCTTGGAAGTTTTTTGCCCTGTAGTTATTGAATAAACAACAATCCCTATTTATGTTATTTTTCCAATACTCAAACTAAAATCAATTATAATTTGCTCTCATTCGAATAAGGATGTTAAAGTACTTTATCTTATTTTTTAATATTTTTTGATAGAGAAATGGATGACGAAAGTTACAATGTAGTTAACGCTGTTCAGTATGACTTTTATAGCATGATGAGTACAATGTTTCAACCGCTGCTTAATTCTTCTTGCCAACCAAACAAAGATAAACGTAGTACGTCGAAAGTTAATAACACAGCTGATTTCGAAAGTATCTTGTTCCAAAATGAAATTTTTTTTTATTTTCTTTTAAAAATCGCCTTGATGATTTCAAACTTCGAAAAAAATACTTTCTAGTTAACATAGGAGCTTTGAAAAATAACCACTGCAAGATTCAAATCTGTCTGAAAAATTATTATCGCAAAATCTGGATAAGGCCAAAGAACTCGATTGTCGACTCTTAACTCAATAATCCCGCGCCTCAAAAAGTGTTGTTCCCGCCTCTATTGTTTGGGGCCAATTTTTGACATTTTTCAATTGAAAATTGAATATTTAGATAGACGAATTTCTATGTGCAGATATTTTTAGCTACATTAACGCCAATATAATTCAAAATGCCGGAAATTTATTAACATCGTCTTGGAACAAAAACCTGACTTGGTTTAGTTGGAAATGGGATGTTCAGGTAAACTGGGGTTCTTTCTATCGCAAGATCTTTGTAATGCAGATATCCGCATTCTTTTAAAGGGGAGCGGTCGTAAATTGACCTATGCACATTTTTAAGGAATACAAAACAAGTTCTTCGAACTATGCAGAAGTAGCCATGTGGTAGATCTGACTTGATCCACCAAAACAATACTTTAAATCAAAGAATAAAAGGCTGCGCGCCATGCAGACAATTCTAGAGGTCGTATCAAATTCAAAAAATGTATTCTTCCTCTTAGATACTATTAACAGAACTGCTACAAACAGCCTTATTTCACTAGATTTAAGCTTTGAAAAATCTATAACTCCATTGAAACTCCAGAATGTAGATATAATTCATCAAAATAGTATACAATAGTCCTATAAAGAGGAGCAGATTTCTTAATTTTGTGTCGAATTGAGAGCATCGGCGTTTAGTACCCGGAAATGAAAACTCGAATATGAAAAAATTATCTAAAGTGCGCATAAAATAAACTTAAAGTTAGGTCTAAGCCGAGAAATAAATACCTGCTTGCAGCTTGATTCGATAATTTGGTTAGTTGCTTCTGGTCAAAAATTGGGTTCAATGTTCCTGAGCAAATTTACTCAAAAAAATGAAAAATTTAAATTTTTTTTTAAATCTCGTATGCTTTATTAATAGTTATTGGTCCGCTACCCCTAAGAAATATTACCAGGTAGACTTATTGTGAAGCTTAAATATAGACTTCACTTTTTGGTGAAAGATACTTGCATATTAATCTCTCTCATCGATGTAATATTATATTTCAAATAAGCTACATCATTAAGCCAGTTATGCGTAACTAAATGTATTTCTTAAACACCTTCGCTTAAATATTTTCCTTCAGCTTATTAATTTTTCTGAATAAATATCGATGAAAGTAGCCTCTTTGATCGATTAAAATTACTTTAATAACAATAGACGCGTTAATCACGAGACTTATAGTGAATTTATATGAAAATTAAAAAAACGTAGGAAATTTCGATTAGAGAGGCACAGAAAAAATCTTGTGAAAAGTAATGTGAATTTCGTTTTGTTGCAATTATCCTGCGTCAATGTGTAAAAAAAAAAAAACAAGGGAAAAATCTGCACAATTTTATCTCTGAGTATTCAGTAAAATATAATTTCAACGTAACCAATCTCAATGTTATCATGATCCATGATTTGTAATTACTTGTTGGATGCAAAATGATATGTTTCTTGTTTAACACCAGGCCCTGCGACTTACCGGAACACCAAAAAACTATAATTTCGCCTAATCAAGAAAACACCTTTAAAGAGACCTTTTGACTTGATCATAACACAATTTGTGAGGTCTCGATTAGACTCATGGAACTGTGCATTAATTGTATTATGTAATGTTAAAAATAAATTAGAAACCGTGAAACAGTGTAATAATTATAGTTATTAGACAGATTATTTTTCGTATCTTTAACTGCACCGTAATTTTATATTTTTATTTTTACGAAATAATAAAGAATTTTTGGTATGTACCCACTAGACCTATGTTATCTGTCCATGATGAAATTGCCATATAGCTGATTAATAGCCTTTTTCAACGGAAACTCCATAAATCAAACTAACTTAACTAAATTCACTACAGCGCGTCGTCTCGAATCCCAACGAGAGTTGTCTAAAGTGATCTATTTCTTTAGTGATTGCTTGGAAGAATTACACACCGATAAAATTAGCATGTATCCATTAATATACCTGTTTCTGATATCATTCAATATAATCACTAAGACACATTAGGCGGATTCGAACACGCGCTATTAAGAAAAATAGTAACGTTTTTGAAGATGGAGTTTTCGTTCAGAACAAGGTATCTATAAGCCGGTCGATAAACCTCACTAATGCGTTGTCTAAAATTGTGGTTGGTGATCGTGCTTGAGTGTATACACACCGATTAAATGTTACGGTCACTATATCAAGTCCCTATGTCTATAAGCATACTCAAACACATCTGAAGAAATATAAACGGGATTCGAACCACGGTTTATAGAGATGAAAACGATGTTTGAATGAATTTAGCGTTGGGAAAATAATAGATTGTGAAAATTCTAATCGGAAATGTTTCAACTTTAGATGACTTATGGTTCAAAAATACTTGATTAGCAAAAAACTTAAATTATAGCAAAATCGAATTTGTTTGAGTTAATAAGAATAACATTGGCACCAAGTTCCCAAATTTGGCTAGCAAACTAAACATCTTTTTGCGTGTATAATTAACCTTCGATAAGAAATTTCTCGAGGGCCACGTTTTTCGGCTGAAAGTTGTCGAAATACGACTTATCGGAGAATTCATTCTCACAAATATTTTCTCCATATTACTATATATTTCTTCTTCTACCCTTTATTGCCTCTCCGAAATGTGGGCCCTCAAAACACAGGGGTGGGGTGAGAAAGACCCGTCATTGGAAAACGAGGCATCCGTTTTTGTTAAAGGATAGAAACAATGGTCTGAATTCAGACCAATTGTATTTTGTATTATCACAGTATATTGTGCAAGTTATGAGCTATCTAAGAACCTAATCGGTCTAAGTCGGTTGAAACGCGTTGTTTTCTCACCCCTGTGTTTGAGGCCCCAATCTTGCGAAAGGGCATAAAGAGATATCAATCAACAAAGTCGTAAATCTAATAAGTTTGCTTCCAATTTGTGGTTTGAACTTTCTGTTCTGGAGCTAAAACACTTATCCACTAAATTAAGTATTATTCATGAGGGTATATCGAATACAAAATTAAAAAAACTTGTCTTTTTCCGAATCCGGATGGAGCGACTACTTTACTTGAAGTAAAACTTGAACTTAAAACTGTCACGAAAAGATTGCCAATAATGAAGCTTATCTTTGCACGGTCATCGCTCGTGGTGATAAGATGTCAGTGTATGTAAAAAATTGGTTCGATACAAAATTCTAAGTGTGTTTAAGTTTTGAAATTGAAAATTACAAAAAAAATATGTTTTGATTCATAGAAAATAATGTATACTAAGTTCACCAAAGTTAAGCGTTTAAATAATTTAAAAAAAAATTTCGAATAAAAAAACCTAATTGGAAATTATATAATAAAACGCAGAAGTAACAAATTTTCGTTTTTTTAAATAAGGCTTCTCAGCGGGGAAGCGAAATTTTTGCCAAAAGTTGACTAGGTCGAGTCAGGTCGGTAGGATTTTTCAACCCGTAAAAATACCAATCCTGCCTCAACAACGTTTCTGAAGTAAAAATTCGACAAACAACGTGTCAATGTATCTGACTCAAGCGTTTAATAGCAATTGATCGAAATTTTTCAATATTGTTATGTACAACGTGTAACAGTAAAACCTAAAAACCGCATCTAAATGTTCAGCACTAAAAAATTTTTATGGTTGCAATTGGTCTTGCCCAGAATCAGAGTTCTCCATATTGACCAATCAGAGTTCTCCATTTTGGAACGTCGAATGTAAATGTTTTTAATTTCAGTATTTTCTTCAATAATTTACTAAGTTCTGTTTTATAGGCGATTGAAATTAGCTGCAGAATCATTTTGAATGGGGAAAGCACCTTTCAAACAATTGAAACCAAAAAAAAGAAAGCGATTCATTTTGAGTCATTTTTGAGTTCAATTTTTGAGTCCATAAATCTTTACCCATGAGTTCTATCATTATTGAAAAAATAAATATCAGTTACGAAAGTTTAATAAAAATCAATTTCCATTTGAATCTTTCTCATTTAATAAATAAATTTCGATTTTTCTCCGGTTATATGCTGTTTCGCAGAGTGATTACCAGCTGATCAAAATGTTTTCAATCACTGTACAATTTAGAACATCATGCCATTTTTAAGGCTTCAATCAGAAGGGTGTCAGAAATGTACATATTCATAGATATCCTGGTTTCTATATTTTATCCATGAAGATACTTACGATAAAATTATATCTGATAAGTGTTATCATATAATCAAGCGATTTGCCAAGGATTGAGAACTCATATTTTAAAACGTTTTGAGACAATGTTTAAAGTGTCGGGTTCAATCATATCTTTTTAGCCAGAACAAATAAATGGTCAACTGAGTCCCAAAGTCAATTACGAAAAAAAAAATTGTCTGGAAGAATATTCCTGGTAAGTTTAAAATCGGAAAAATGGGTATTCGTTGAACATATAAGCAAAAAAGAGAATGTGTACCTGACGAGATCGTGCATAGCCTCAACGAATGTTCTGTTTAAATTGTGCTCTTTGTTTTATAAATCGTGTTCGGGTTTTTGAAAAATGATAAATTTAAATATAAAAGATATCCCCACACGAGGAAGGTAGAGATTTTCTAAATTTCGTCTAGTGGGTTAAAGTTTTACTTAAAATAAATTATTTACTCAGACCAAATGTATAAAATAACTGTCTTTCTTGTCACGGATATCCCCAATGCACACCATTTGTAATAAGGGATAAAGCCCTGCGATAATAGGTCAAGCAATACTCACAAAAGAATAAGAAAAAGACCACCAAATGGTAACTTTTTTCAGAGTTGATCATTAATTTATGAATTTGAATGAGATCAAACTCAGTACCGTGGGCAGAAAAAAGTTTTATCGGGTCTACCCTTAATATTTGGTCAAGAAGAAATCTCAGAATATGCAGTACCCAAAATCTGGATTCAGAAATAATTATTTTTTTTTCCAAATAGTCAGTACAAACTCTTAAAGAAGGTGCCAGTACTGATTCAGAGCTATCTGATACCTCAACTAACTCTCAAATAAAATGGTTTTAGTAGGCGCCTAAAACACAAAAAGACTACTCCTCATCAGTCCTCACAACTTTTTCTTGGAATTTGCGATTCAACTTCCAAATATGATGCGCATCTCCGAGCGGGTAGAAAATTTCAAAAATTTTTGCCCCTAAGTGTGCAGAACAAGCGTATTGGGAGCCTATCACGAAAAAGCCTACCCTCCTGGAAATATGTAGTTTTTTTTAATTAGAGCCGCAATTTCAAATTCACCGCAAAGGCTGAATTAAGGTCTGAACGGTAGCGTTTTTACACTTTTCCTCTCCAAAGTCTCAGGAACGACTTGTGAATTTCTAGTTTTGGTGAACATTCTTGAACTATAATATTTCTCAAAAAATTCAGAAAAACCCTAAACTTTTAAAAACTCAGTGGAAAATTCTCTACAAAATAAGGCAATCAAAAAAGTTTTCTGAGAAATATACGAATTCACTTTTGAAAAAAAATCTCAAACTTACTTTTTAGTGAAAAAATATAAATTCAGAAAAATCCTGGGCTTTAAAAAACTCAGTGGACAATGCTTTACAAAATGGGTAATCAAAAAAGTTTCTGAGAAATTCTCAATTATCGTGCCCCACCCTCAAGGATGGGTGTCGCTGATTGAGCCTCTCCAAGGTCATTTCCCGCCAAACTAGTCAAAGGTGATTTCCAAACACATTGTAACTAACAGAACCAACCTTCGCCGTAATTTGAATTTAACAGTTAATTGATGACAAATCCACAACGCCGACACCTACGCTTTAAAAAAAAGCTTCTTAAAAAGAACGCAGTTTCGTACCTACGTACTTCAATTTTCATCATTTTTTTTTTTTTTTTTTGTGTGAGGCCTCGGAGAAGCCTAACAAATATTGCGAAATGCTTGTTTTTAAAATTTGCTTTCGACGGCAAAGTAAACGAAAAACAAAATTATTGATTAATGATTAAATTGAAAGTATTATTGATTTAAATTTTTTGTATCTCGTTTTTTTGTAAACAGCGATTCAAATTCTCAGAGAATTTTCAAAAATTTTGAAAAAATGAAAGAAATTTCTAAAATTAGGATAAAAATACTTTCATGACAAATGATTTTATTTAATGAAAATAAAAAGAACTTCTGATCAACTTATTTTTGTTCCATATTTTCAGAAAAACACATTTTACGGAAGATAATCTAGAAATTTCATGTCGCGAGTCTCAAATGCACCATCAGTCCCTTAAATCGCCTATCGTTTGCCTAGGAATGTTTGAAAAAAAAGCCCAAATTTTGCCTAAACTATACCCGCACGCCAGGAACGAAATAATTTATTTTTCAGAATGCGTAGGTTTTGCGGAGGCTACGCGAAGCTATTGCGTGAAATTCTAACTATACTCGTATAATTACTGCCGCACCTCTGCTGTAAACATCTTCATTTAAAAATATAGATCAAACATCCTTCACAAGATTAAGAATAAGTAAAAAAAAAAGTAGGCGAAAAGTTGGAAATATGTGAATAATAAAAAAAAAATACAAATTTGCTAATGATCCTAGCGCCTCGGATATATTGGGTTGTGAGATAATTTCATTTAACAATTTTTTTTCTGTATCTCATAATGAAATGAAAAGAATACAAGGTACAAACATCGAGTTTCTCATTGTCGAAATTGACACCAAAAGATGCGCATAATACAACTTTTAGACGGTTTTACAACAATTTGTCTGAAATTACAACAGGTGCGCTAGACGATTTTTTGTTTTGATGACAAACGGAAGCTGTATTTGAGATGACACCCAGAAACAACGCATATAATTAATGAAAAAATGACGCTAATCGGCCGAAGGCCGATAAGGAGGATACTATATTTAATTATTTTGTTGAAAAATAAGCCCCAAGAATCGGCCATAGGCCGATAAAGGGCATATGATATTTTATTTAATGAAAAAATGAAAATGACCCAAATCGGCCTACTTCCAATTTCTAAAATGACACTGTAATGGAAAACCATATCGATTTAATGGATCCCATATCCATTTAATGAAACCCAATACGTATTTATGAAACCATTTTTTCGCGAAAGTGGCTTTCATGAATGGTTAGTCAGTGATGCTGAAATAAAATGCTGAGAAATAAGATATTTACGCATATTATTTTGATAAACTGGTGCACAGAGAAGAACAATGTTTCTTTTCACTAAGGTTCAGTCGTGGAACACTCTGTGGTCATGAAGTCATTTTTTATTTTATTCAAAATTTAATGCCTTTATTCTTTTTGCAGAAAATTTGGTTAGTTTTTAGCAATTGGTAAAAAAAAATAACAATTATGTCGATTAACTCGGTTTACGCTTGATTTGCAACTTGGTCACGCGCAACACAATAAATAACGGTCCAGAAAATGATTGCCATGCATGTAGTTAATTATTTTGTATTGTTTTTTATTTCATAAAGCGTGATCATGATATGTGTTCAATAAATCAGGCAGAATTGCTGTCTGCAGTCAAAAAAATTCTCAGATTCATTACCTTAGGATAATAATTATCAGAATAAATATTATGTATTTTTTTTTCTATTTGACCAAAGTTGGCCAAAATAAAATTTACAATATAAAAAAAAACAGCCTCGGGCTCGAATAAGCCGCTTTTGATTGGTTTAAATTTATCAAATCAAAATTTTCAAAAAAGGTGTAAAAACATCCAAGTTTGGTCAAATTCACGTACAGACAAGCTATAATTTTAAAAATAATATGGATTTTTTTATTTCGCGACAGCTAATGCAACATCTCTAATTAATACAGATTAATTCATGAAATAGAAAGAGATTAATAAAATCGGAGTTTCTAGCAAGTTGTGGCATCACATTGTATTTCTATCACCAGATCCAGATGCCTTCATCACTATTTCACCTGATCGGGTCGATAGTAAATGTATCAAATGCATATTTCAATTAAAGACGGTTTGCGAACGAAGTTCTAGAACTCAAATTTTCGGAAACTTCCGGCTAAATTATCAGAGAAACAGCTACCATTAGTACAGCGTAAATAAATTTTTTTTGCGCCGAAATAATATTCAAAAATGAAATGAAATTCTGAAAAGCCGAGTTACGTAAATTTTCAAAATGTAAGTAAATTTATATTTGATTGATTCATGGAATACAATAATTGTGATATCATTTTCAAGAATTGCAATCTTATAATCTGACGGTTATGGTAGCCGTTAAATTGATATTTTGCTACAGTTTCCTCACAGTTTGAATTAACATATGCATTCCGAAGTATTCACTCCTGCAATATATTGCAAAGTTATAGCGATTTTAATTGTTTGCTCAAAAAAACTGAAGCACATTATTCGAAAAAAATTTCACGTGACTTATATAATTATAGTTTGTGTTTTGAGACAATAATTGAAAAATGGTTTTTCATAATCCTGTTGTTTCTGCACTAGCGTTTGCAAAAATAAAGCGAGAATTGAATTTAACCTGATGAGGAGATATTTTTTGATTAAAAGTTCAACAACTGTGGTTTTTCAGATCATTCTAGAAAAAGTAAGCTCTTATTGACAAAAACGCTCTCAGAAGTTGTTGACTAATTTCACAATTACTAAAATAAAGGTTTATTCAAAATAAAATCTAGGGAAGATAGCATTTCCGTTTTGAAGAAGGTTCTGTACAGTTCGTATGCTAGGAGTGTATCTTAAAGGCCCTGTCTGGCTCATTTAATCAAAATATGAAATAAATTGAACTCATCATACTAAGTTTCATACATTACTATGACCCCACCGACCACTAAGCACAGAAGTCCATCCTGGATCGTCTGTTGTAAGCTATTTCTGTTCAGTTTTTTCTTGAGTTGTTACTCTTCAATGGTGTTGTTTTAATTGCATTAAGGTGAAAATAATTCTTCTACTTTTGATCTTCTAGTGTGTCATGTAATTTACATCTTCTTGTAAAATTTTCCAGCACAAATAAAATGTGCAATTTTTCAGACAAAGTGTCAAATCCATGCAGGGTGAACAGCCAGGTGAGAACTTAAAATTATATATGAGCTATTTTAAATATCTTATGTCAAAAAGGCCTGAAGCGTCGTTTTAACCGTCGTCAAACCGTATCTTGAAGACAATAGATTAAACCTAAAATGAAGATCTAATATTAAAAAAGCGGAATCTGAGCATTGATTCAAACCGACCAAAAAACGACGTATCTGCAATCCAGTCTTTTATGTCGGTAGTACAGTATATCAGAACTTAAATTTAAGACTTATAGTTTGGCTTTAAGCATTTAATGAAGAAATTACAGATTAACAGATGTAAAAAATACTAATGTGGATATGAATGATGCCATAGTAGTTTTTCACATAAATTGTTTTGGCTATAATGACTCCGATTAATAAATTCGTGGCATCTAAAAGGGAACTAAATGGAATATTCGAAATCCGTTAGGTCGATTGAACCTATTTGATACAGGGTTGTTTTAACGCTGGAGTACACGTTTCAAATTAAATTATAGCCTATTGGCTGACTAACCGAATTAAAGAATTTATAATCATACCGTTTACGAGTTGACGGATGAGCAGACAATTTTGAAATTAACGATCAATTGAGATGCGAGGACTTAAAAATTATTTTTTACCACAATTTTGATGAAAACGAACTTTTTCTGTAAAAGTACATGTTAAACGTATTCCGAAAATTTTTCAAAATAAAATAAATCGAAACGTAGATAAGTTTAAAATGTAATGTCACATACTAAGTTATGTATAAATAAATTTTTTAGCATTAGTTTAAATTGTAGCCCTCAAAAATTCAAAGCAGATATACAACATTGCCAGGCAACTGCTTGAAATGAAACGTTTTTGAAATTGCGATGTTTGCCGTTGAAATCTGGCCTTAAATATTTGACAAATCAAAATTGCAAAGGTGTCCAAAAAATAGTTTTAAATTTCAAACAGTTGTTGAAGATTATTATTCTGAAAGTACTATTTTCGAAGGGCTGAAATTTAAACATAATTTTAAAAATGTAAAAATTACAATGTCTGTCCTTACTTGATCCTACCATATATCCCCTTTTCACACTTTCGTGATATCCGGCTCTACTTAAAACACACTACGTAGGGTGGAGCAGGAACGGCAACAATGAAAGTTAAGATTTATTTAATCGTGGAGCACTTATACTTATTGTATTTGGGTTGCGAGGCACAATTATATAAATATTGCTATAAAATGATTACATAAATTTTAACAACATTTTCGAATTTTATTCATCTTCAGTAATGAGCGAGAACAGAAAAAATTTTAGTCGAAAATGTGACACAAAACAGTAATTTGGCCCAAACGGGGAACCATTTGTAGTGTCTGGTTACTGAATCTATTACGTATGTATGAACTATGTACTTGAAAAACGGGTATAATTGGCAAATTTTCTGAGAGCCCGTTTGCCAAATTACGTTTGTGTCAACTTTTCGACTAAAATTATTTCTGTTCCTGCTCATTACCTGAAGATGAATAAAAATTCGAACATTGGTGCCGTGTGAATAATGCCTGATTTGCATTATTCACTAGTGAATTACGTTAAATGTCGTTTCTCAAAAACGCCATTTAAAGTAATACACCCACATATAATAATACTTCTTGCCGTTCTCTGCTTGTATAACGACCGAGATCGGCGAGAACAGAATACGTTAGGCTCGCCGGCAACCACCCTAGAAACCAGAGATCTCCTTTACCTCCTACCACCAACAGTAAGTAAGGTTAACGTACAAGTTATCAAAACAATGGTGAAAGGCGTCGTGAACGAACCTCGCACCACACCTTCCATACATTTTAGAATGAATTTTAAAGTTTAAAATCAGTTTCCACGTATCACCCCACGACGAGAATCATCGTCGCCGCAAGGATTGATGGGGAACTGATTTCAAACTAGAACCAACCGGAAAAATAATAGGAACCTCAAGACCCGCGAGTCGGAGGCCTCCAGTATTCTGTATCCGTAGTTTTTGTATTATAAAACAAAAGGAATTTATTTTACACAATGACTGAAAATGAAGAAAAGCAAAGTCATAGAAATAATGGCCATAATAGTATCTAACGTACTCAGCTTGTATTTATATATTCCTAAATTGATAATTAGACTGACAAGCCCACATGGAATTGTGTCAACATCTTAACATTATTTTCATTTTACGTTAATTCAAGGGGGATAAGTAAATAGGATCACTGATTATATTAAAATTTGCGAATTTTTTAATGCATATAAGTGAAAAAAGCTTACTTACACCGCACATAACACCTTTCTAACTAAAATGGACACATTTTTGTATTGAACCCAGAAGCGTTCAGAGAAGTTTGAACGCTTGAGATATATTGTTATGAATATCAGACGAGGCCAGAGTTAAACCTGAAAAAAAGTCCTAAGGATCAAAATGGATTCAAGATGGGATTCCTTGATTCTAAGTTCTGGGCGTATATATTTTTTGTTACTTACTATCACCCGAAAACCTGGTATGGGTCCTTTAAAGTAACACAAGCGTCTTAAATTTAGTTTTCATTTTTAACGTAATTATTTGACTTGAGCATGCACATTGTACTGCTGAAGCGTTGACAAACCGCAAATGTCTGTTTGGAAGAAAATTTATATTTCAGTTGATTCAATAATATGGCTTTGATCAGTGAATTAGTCAAACAGTTTAGAATGTTTAACCAATGGACATTTAAAATCGTCGCCAAAAATAGCACTTTGATCAATTCATTTTCATCCGATATTATCAAAAAGCCTGATTGATAGTGGATTATGTCCATAATAAATAAAAATTTAGATCCTTTCGTATCCCGACTAAGCCAACCAAGAACAGAAAAGTTAAATTTCTAA
>SCLH01062665.1:21562-38479 GCA_004367855.1 Oikopleura vanhoeffeni
ATTTATTAAAAAATGATTTGTTTACACATGTTTCGTTTTATTTAATCTTCAGGTAATGAGCCGAACAAATATTTTAGTCGAAAATGTGCACAAAACAGTAATTTGGCCCAAACGGGAACTCCATTTGTAGTGTCTGGTTACTGAATCTATTACGTATGTATGAATCTATGTACTTGAAAAACGGGCTATTAATTTGGCAAATTTTCTGAGAGCCCGTTTGCCAATTATGTATTTGTTCAACTTTTTCGCTTAAAATATTTTTCTGTTTCTGCTCATTACTGCAGATGAATAAAAATTCGAACATGTGCCGTGTGAATAATGCTAGTTATGCATTATATCACTACTCGCAATTACTGTTCAAATGTCGTTTCCTAAACGCCAATTTAAAGTAAATATCCACCCCCATATTAATACCTACTTCTTGCCGTTGCTCTGTTGTACTATAACGACGAATCGAGCGAGAACAGGGAATACGTTAGGCTGACCGAGCTAAACACCTAGGAACACCAGAGTTCTTATACCTTCCTACCCACCAACCAGTAAGTAGGTTAACGTACTAATGTTTGATCAAAACAATGGTGAACAAGCGGCGTCCGTGACAACGAAACCTCGCACACACACCACCTCCCATACATTTTAGAATGAATTTTAAAGTTTAAATATCAGTTTTCCACGGTATCACCACCCCCGACTGATGAATTCATCGTCCGCCGCCAACGGATTGAGTGGGGAACTGATTTTCAAATAGAGAACCCACGGAAAATAATAGGGAACTCAGAGCCCGCGAGTCGGAGGCCTCCAGTATTCTGTATCCGTAGTTTTTGTATTATAAAAAACAGGAATGTTCATTATTAACAAGACTGGAAAGAGAAGAAAAGCCAGTCACGGAGGAAATTAGGCAAACACATATGTGTATCTAACGTACTCAGCTTTATTTATTTATGATATGGTTCCATAAGTTGTGAATAACTTAGTCTGACAAGACCCACATGTGTAAAATTTGGTTAGTCAACATTCTACAGATTCATTTTGCATTATCGGTTAAATTTCCAAAGGGGACCAAGTAGAATAGGCTATCTACTGATTGTATTACAATTATAGTGAATGTTTATATGCTATAGTAAGTGAAAAAGAGCTTACTTACACCAGTCCATCATAACCGCACCTTTCTACTAAAATGGAACAATTTTTTTGTATTGACCCAGACAGTTGCCGAGGAAGTTTGAACGCTTGAATATTTGGTTCTATTGACAAATCAGACTGGGCCGAGAGTTCTGAAACTGAAAAAAAGTCACAAGTTTGGATTCAATGAATATCCGAAGCCGAGCGTTCCACTATGAGTTCGTGAAGTTTCGACTGTATATTATGTTTTGTTTTATTTTATTCATTCACGCCGAAAACCTTGGTTATGGTCGTTAAAGTATACACAAGGCGTCTGTTAAAAATTGTAGTTTTCCATTTTAACGATAATATATTTGTAACTAGAGATGCACATTGCTTACTGTTCTGAAGCTGACAAACCGCTAAAATGTCTGTTTGGAGAAATTTAATAATTATATATAATTGTGCCTCGCAACCCAAATACAATAAAAAATATAAGTGCTCCACGATTAAATAAAATCTTAACTTTTCGATTGTTGCCGTTCCTGCTCCACCCTACGTAGTGTGTTTTTAAGTAGAGCCGGGATATTCACGAAAGTGTGAAAAGGGGATATATGGTAGGAATCAAAAGGTAAGGACGACATTGTTAATGTTTTACATTTTTAAAATTATGTTTGAATTTCAGCCCTTCGAAAAATAGTACTTTCAGAATATAATCTTCAAACAACTGTTTAAAATTTAAAACTATTTTTGACACAGCTTTGCAATTTTTGATTTTGTCAAAGAATATTTAAGGCCAGATTTCAACGGCAAACAATCGCAATTTCAAAAACTGTTCATTTTCAAGCAGTTGCTGGCAATGTTTTAAATCTGCATTTGAATTATTTTTGAGGGCTACAATTTAAACATAATCTAAAAAATATTATTATAACATAACATTAGTAATGTGACATTACATTTTAAACATATTATCTAACGTTTCGATTTATTTTATTTTGAAAAAATTTTCGGAATACTGTATACATGTACTTTTACAGAAAAAGTTCGTTTTCATCAAAAAATTGTGGTAAAAAATAATTTTTAAAGTCCTCGCACTCAAATTGATATGCGTTAATTCAAAAATTTGTTTTCCTCACCGCTCAACTCGTAAACGGTATGTTTGATTAAAATTATGCTTAATTCGGTTAGTCAGCCAATAGGCTATAATAAACTTACAATTTGAAGACGTGTACTCAGCGTTTAGAAACAACCCTGTGATCAAATAGGTGTCAATCGACACTAACGGATTTCGAATATTCATATTTAGTTCGCCTTTGATGCCACGAATTTATTATCGGAGTCAGTTATAAGCCAAAACAATTGTATGTGAAAAAAAGCTACTATGGCATCATTTCATATCCACATTAGTATTTTATACATCTGTTAATCTGTAAATTTCTTCATTAAATTGCTTTAAAGCCAAACTATAAGTCTTTAAATATAAAGTTCTGATATAAGAAAGACAGAATAAACCATTTTAAATCGTGAAAAATAAGTCAAATTTCTTATAATCCCGATTTAGCTGGTAAAGACTGTTTGATAAGCATTAAACGTAGCAAATTATATCTCATTATTCTCATGTTTTGGCATTCAAGATCTAAATTTCCCAAAAATAATATAAACTTTAAACGGTGTCAATAAATATTAATGGTCGGAAATCAAGCTTCTTAATTAAAGCAAATATTCTAAATAGGTTATTAACAAGTATGAGCACTTCCTTGATTACTTTGCAAAAGTAAGATCGTTGAATATAAATTGAGTGTTTTTACAAACTGGAAAAGTGCATTTTACACTTGCTACAGTTACGATAATGCACAATTCATTTTAAAACATATTTATTCACTTAATATTTATTTAACGTTTCGATTTATTTTTCATAATCATAATTGAAATTTTGATACCATAATGTATTACGTACATAATGTTTAAGTTTCAAGTTCATCAATAAAGGAACATAATACTTGGAGTGTAACAGAATAAATATAAATTTGGTGCATTTTGGAAGCTGAGAACACTGAACCAAATTATATCGGTTTCAGAATAAATAATTCAATAAAAATTATTTGGCACATTCGAGGAGAATACAGTTAGTTTTGTTACAAGTGAAAAAGGATAAATAAATGCCTCAAAGAAAAAATTGCTGAAATTTTGCTTGTTGCTTCCGTTTCAGCTAAGAGTAAGACTCTATATTGTCAGTTATGTAAGGCAGTTTTTATGCTAAAAATTTTAGCTATGTTCAAATTGTAACCCTCAAAAATTTTTAAGTTCAGTACAATTTTTAAAAATTGTCAGGTTCTCAAGTAATCTTGAAATATTGTTCGTAAAAATTAAAAATTTAAAGCTAAAACACAGGCAATTGCAGAGACTTTTTTTAAATATTTCAGCAGTGGCTGACAATTTTTATCACTGAATATTTTCAAAAAAACTAAAATTTAAATATTATTAATAAAAGCTTAGCTCAAAAATGTTTTTCCGTGAATGTCCTGGCTTGGAGTTAACGCAGTTTTTTCTGTTAAGAACAATAGTTGAAATATATCACAGTTTTTTTTTATAATTTCAAGCTAGCAGATTCATAAGTTTTTTTCGGACAGAAAATTATTTGCAGATGAGGAATTTATGAAAAAGTAGCTTTTCACTTTTGTAATTTTTATTTGAAATCGTGCATAAAATTTTCGAAACATAAACAAATAATCTGGACGCAGAATAAGAAATTGATGTTGAAATGTAAACATTTTTAATTTTTCATATCGAAATTTAGAACTCTTGATCGGCAAAAGCCGGACCGTTTTTTGGCACAAATTGCGTGGGCGTTAAAGAAGAAAAATGACATAATTTCATATTTAAGTAAATTTTCATTTTTACACATTACAAGTTTTATTAGTACATCTGCAGAACAATATTTTGTATAATATGCTTCAAGAGTCAAGTGATCCAAAACAGTCGAATACAACAATTTCATACTTTTTTTTCATTTTGGCAATGTTTAAGTTTTGAGATTCATTTTTTGAGTTTTTCCATTGGTACTGATTTTCGCGAATCGACAAATAAAACTTCATAATTTGGATTGCCGATTTAGAATTTCTTCATATTTTCAGCTTTTTTTCAGAATAAATTTGAAAAATTAGAAAAGTACATTAAAGTAGGTTTTAATTTTTACACATAACAAGATTTGCATGATCATATTCAACATAACGATAACATAACGTGCAACACATTTGAGGCAATACAAAATACATACCAAGAAACTTTCAGATTATCGAAGCGAGGGCGTTAANATTTATTTTTCAAAAATTATAGCTTGTCTTGTACGTGAAATTTGACAAAAACTTGGATGTTTTTTAACCTTTTTTGAAATTTTGATTTGATTAAATTTTCACCAATCAAAAGCGCTTATTTCGGCCGAGCTTTAATTTTTTTTTATATTAGTAAATTTTATTTTTGGCCACCTTGTGGTCAAATAGAAAAAAAATACCAATAATTTCATATTCTGATAAATTTTAATCAATAGGGTAATGGAAATCTGAGAATTTTTTTTTGACTGCAGACAGCAATTCTGCCTTGATTATTGAACACATAATCATGATCACGCTTTTATGAAATAAAAACAATACAAAAAATAATTAAACTCATAGCATGGCACATCATTTCTGGACCCGTAGTTACTTGTTGCTCGCGCGTGACCAAGGTTTCAAATCAAGCGTATAACCGAAGTTTCATAATCGACGTATATTTTTTATTTTTAAACTAATTTGCTACAAAACTAACCCAAATTTTCTGCAAAAATGAAAATAAAGGCATTAAATGTGAAATTAAAATAAAAAACTGACTTTCATGACCACGAGTCGTGGTCCACGACTGACACCATTTAAGTGAAATAGAAACATTTTCTTCTCTCTGTGCACCAGTATTATCAAAATAATATCGTAAAAATATCTTATTTCTCAGCATTTAGTATTTTTTCAGCATACACTGACTAACCATTCATGGAAACCCACTTTCGCGAAAAAATGGTTTCCATAAATGGTAATTGGTTTCCATTAAATGGGTATGGGATTCCATTAAATGATAATGGGTTTCCATTACATGGTAATTTTTAGACAAAATTTGAAAAAGTTAGGCCGATTTGGGGCTCATTTTCATTTTTCAATTAAATAAAAAATATATATGCCCCTTATCGGCCTTTGGCCCGATTTGGGGGCTTATTTTCAACAAAATTTAATTAAAATATAGTAATCCTCCTTTATCGGCCTTACGGCCGATTTAGCGCTCTTTTTCATTAAAATTATTGGCGGCATCTTTTGATGGTGTCAAATCTCAAAATACAGCTTCCGGTTGGTCATCCAAAACAAAAAATCGTCCTCCTAGCGCCACCTGTGGTAATTTCAAACATTGTTTGATAAAACGTCTATAAAGTTGCTTATTGCGCATTCTTTTGGTGAATATTCGACAATGAAATTCGATGTTGTACACTTTTATTTTCTTTTCAATTTCATTTTAGAAAAATACAGAAAAAAAGTTAAGTTTTATGAATAATATATCTCAACGACCCAACAATATCCCGAGGCGCTAGAGACTAATAAGCCAAAATTTGGTATTTTTTTTTTATTTTTCAACATAATTCCAACTTTTCGCCTACTTTTTTTTTTGTACTTATTATTAATCTGTAGAAGATGTGTTTGGGACTATAATTTTTAAAATATTAAAACGTGTTACAGCAGGGGTGCGGCGTATAATTATGACGAGTATAGTTAGATTTTCACGCAATAAGCTTCGCGTAAGCCTTCCGCAAAAACCGTACGCATTTGAAATAAAATTTTATTCCGGTTCCCTGGGTGGCGGCGTATAGTTATAGGCAAAATTTTGGGCTTTTTTTCAAAACATCCTAGGCAAACGATAGGGCCGATTTAAGGGACTAATGGTCGCATTTGAAGACTCCGACATAAATTTTTCTAGATTATCTTCGAAATGTGTTTTTCTGAAATATGACAAAAAATAAGTTGATCAGAAGTCTTTTTAATTTTCATTAAATATAAATTCATTTGTCAATGAAAAAAAGTATTTTTATCCTAATTTTAGAAAATTTCTTTCAATTTTTCAAATTTTTGAAAATTTCTTCGAGGAATTTTGAATCGCTGTTTTACAAAAAAGAAGATTAATAAAAATTTAAATTCAATAAATAACTTTCAATTATATCAATAAATAATCAATGAATTTTTGTTTTCGTTTTATTTGCCGTCGAAAGCAAAATTTTAAAACAAAAGCAATTTCGCATTATTTGGTTAGCTTCTCCGGAGCCTCACACAAAAAAAAAAAAATGATGAAATTGAAGTAGTAGGTACGAACTGCGTGTCTTTTTAAGAAAGCTTTTTTAGCGTAGGTTTGTCGGCGTATGTGGGATTGTACAAATTACGTGTTAAATTCAAAATTACGGGCGAAGGTTGGTTCTGTTAGTTACAAATGTTTTTGGAATAATCACCTTTGGCTTACGTTTGGTCCGGGGCAAATGCGCTTGGGAAGAGCTCAAATCATGCGACACCCACTCCCTTGAGGATGTGGGGCACGATAATTTGAGAATTTCCAGAAAACTTTTTTTGTATTCCCCATTATTTTGTAAAGAATTTTCCACTGAGTTTTAAAGCCCAGAATTTTTTTGAAGTTGAGAATTTTTTCAAAAAAAAAGTATAGGTTGATTTTTTTTTCAAAAAAAGTGAAAATTCGGTTATATTTATCTCAGAAAAAACGTTTTTTGATTCGCTTATTTGTAGAGGAATTTTCCACTGACAGTTTTTAAAAGTTTAGGATTTTCTGAATTTTTTGAGAAAATTTATAGTTCAGAAGATTCCACCAAAAACTAGAAATTCACAAAGTCGTTCCTGAGACTTTTGGAGGGAAAAGTGTTAAAAGGCTACCGTTCAGACCTTAATTCAAGCATTTGCGGTGAATTTGAAATTTGCGGGCACAATTAAAAAAACACATATATTTCAAGGGAAGGAGTAGGCTTTTTCGTGAGTCCCCAATACGCTGTTTTTGACCACTAGGGCAAAAATATTTGAAATTTTTTCTACCGGCTCGGAGCGATGCGCATTCATATTGGAAGTTGAATCGCAAATTCACAAGAAAAAAGTTGATTGAGGATGAATGAGGAGTAGTCTTTTAGTGCTTTTTAGGACGCCTACTAAAAACCATTTTCTGACGTAGGTGGAGTATCAGATGCTCTGAATAGTACTGGCACCTTCCTTAAGAGTTGGTACTACGTATTTGGAAAAAAAAATAATTATTTCTGAATCAGATTTATGGATACCTGCATATGTCTGAGATTTCCTCTTGACGCAAAATATAAAGGTTCAGACCCGAATAAACTTTTTTCTGCCACGGTAGCTGAGTTTTTGATTATCATCTCAAAATCATAAATATAATGATCAATCTGAAAAAGAGTTTTATTTGGTGGTTCTTTTTCTTATTCTTTTGAAAGTATTGTTGGGACACTATAATCATCGAGGGCTTTTACCCCTTATTCAATAGTTT
Source organism: Oikopleura vanhoeffeni (assembly GCA_004367855.1). NCBI lineage: Eukaryota > Metazoa > Chordata > Appendicularia > Copelata > Oikopleuridae > Oikopleura > Oikopleura vanhoeffeni. Next base: position 29,228 of record SCLH01062665.1, read on the forward strand.
GGAATTGGGGATTATCCGTTGACAGAAGGACAGTTATTTATAATTTGGTTAGTAAATAATTTATTTTAAGTAACTTACCCACTAGACGAAATTAGAAATGTCCTAACCTTCCTCGTGTGGGGATATCTTTTATTTAAATTTATCCATTTTTCAAAAACCCGAAACAGATTTATAAACAAAGCGCACCAATTTAAACAGAAACAATTCGTGAGGCTATGCACGATCTCGTCACGTCCACATTCTTTTTTTGCTAATTGTTCAACGAAATCCCGATTTTCCGGATTTTAACTTACCCAGGAATTTCTTTCCAGACAATTTTTCTTTCGGTAATTGACGTTTGGGGACTCAGTTGAACCATTATTTAATAGTGTTCTGGTCTAAAAGATAGAATGAGACCCCGAACACCTCTTAAAACCATTGTCTCAAAACAGTTAATAAAAATATGGTTCTATCCTTGGCAAAATCAGCTTGGATTATATGATAAACTTATAGAGATAGATTATTTTAATATCGTAACCTATCTTCATGGAAAATAAAAATATAAGAACCAGGAATTCTATGAAATATGTAATTCTGATCACTCCTTCTGATTTGAAGCTTAAAAATGGCATGATCGTTTAAATTGTAACAGTGATTGAAACATTTTGTCAGTGTAATCATCTGGCGAATTACAGCATATGACGGGAGGAAAATCCAAAAATTAATTTATTCAAATGAGAAGATTCAAAATGACAATTGACATTTTTATTAACATGTTCGTAACTGATGTTATTTTTTCAATAAGTAAGAACTTCATGGTAAAGATTTATGGACCAAAATTTGAGACTCAAAAGCTTTGACTCAAAAAATGAAATCTTGTTTTTTTTGGTTGTTAATTGTACCAGGCTGCTTTGTCCCATTTCAAAATGAATCTGCAGCTATATTACAATGTAATAAATATTTAAATTCTCAGTTTGAATCAGGGGACCCAAACGCAATGAAGAGTTCAAAATTCTTAGGAAATTCATTTTTTTTAAAAAATTTTTTTCATACAATTAGAGGTTATCAAACCTTATCAAATATTATGAGCTGAAAATAACATTAAAATGATGAATATAAAGAAGAATAGGTACAATTATTCCTCCAAAAAAAACTCAAAAAACTGTACCTTTCTTTTTTAAATATTTAGTCATTTAAATTTATTTTCAGCTCATAATATTCTGAATAAGGTTGATAACCCAATGAATTGAAAAAATTGTCAAAAAAAATGATTTCCTGAGAAGGATTTTAATTCTCAATTTGAAATCAGGGGCCCCCACAATCGCATGAAGAGTTCAAATTTTCTTAGGAAAATCCAAATTTTTTTAAAAATTTTTCAAATACATTAGGGTTATCAACGTCTTATCAAATATTATGAGCTGAAAATAAATTTAAAATGATGAATAAAAGAAGAAGGTAACAATTCTTCCTGCCCAAAAACTCAAAAAATGTACCTTTCTTTTTAAATTTATTCATTAAATTATTTTCAGCTTCATAATATTTGATAAGTTTGATAACCCTAAATGAATTTGAAAAAATTTTCAAAAAAAATGATTTCCTGAGAAAATTTTAATTCTCCAAAGTTTGAATCAGGGGCCCCCAAACGCATTGAGAGTTCATAAATTTCTTAAGGAAATCATTTTTTTTAAAAAAATCTTTTCAATACATTAGGGTTATGAACCTATCAAATATTATGAGCTGTGAAAATAAATTAAAATGATAAATTAATAAAAAGGAAAGGTACATTTTTTGAGTTTTTTGGGTGGAGAAATTGTACCTTTCTTTCTTTATATTCATCATTTTAAAATTGTATTTAAGCTCAATAAATATTTGATTAAGTTTGAATAACCCTAATGAATTAGAAAAAAATTCTTCAAAAAAATGATTTCCAGAAATATTTTTAAATTCTCAAGTTTGGAATCAGGGGCTACTCAAATCGCATGAGAGTTCAAAAATTCTTAGAAATCATTTTTTTTAAAAATTTTTTTTCAATACATTAGGGTATCAAGCTAAATCAAATAATTAATGAGCTATAAATTTAAAATGATAAATTTAAAAAAGAAAGGTACATTTTTTGAGTTTTTTTGGAGAAAATTGGTACCTTTCTTCTATTATATTAAATCCATTTTAAATTTATTTTCAAGCTCCATAATATTTGATAAGTTTGATAAACCCTATGAATTGAAAAAATTTTCAAAAAAATGATTTCCTGAGAAATTTAATTCTCCAAGTTTTTGAATCAGGGGCTCCCATCGCATGAGAGTTCAAAATTTCTTAGAAATCATTTTTAAAAATTTTTCAAATACATTAGGTTAAAACCTATCAAATATTATGAAGTGGAAAAAATTTAAAAATGATAAATTTAAAAAATGAGGGGTACATTTTTTGATTTTTTGGAGAAAAATTGTACCTTTCTTTCTTTTTATATCATCATTTTAAATTTTATTTTTCAGCTATAAATTTGAATAAGTTTGATAAACCCTAATGTATTGAAAAAATTTTAAAAAAAATTATTTCCTAAGAAAATTTTGAACGCTCATGCGATTGGGGGCCCTGATTCAAACTGAGAATAAAATTTTCTCTAGGAATTTCTTAGGAAATCATTTTTTTAAAAAAAATTTTTCAATACATTAGGTTATCAACCTTATAAAATATATGAGCTGAAAATAAAATTTAAATATGATAATTTAAAAGAAGAAAGGTACAATTTCCTCCAAAAAAGACTCCAAAAAAATTGTACCTTTCTTTGTTAATTTATCATTTTAAATTTATTGTTCCAGCTCATAATATTTGATAAGTTTGATAACCCTAATGAATTTGAAAAAATTTTCAAAAAAATGATTTCTGAGAAATTTTTAATTCTGCAAGTTTGAATCAGGGGCCCCAATCGCATGAGAGTTCAAATAATTTTTTAAGAGAAATCATTTTTTTAAAATTTTTCAATACATTAGGGTTATCAACCTTATCAAAATATTATGAGCTGAAAATAAATTTAAAATATAAATTTAAAAAGAAAGGTACATTTTTTTGAGTTTTTTTGGAGAAAATTGGTAACCTTTCCTTCTTTATATTCATCATTTTAAATTTATTTTCAGCTCAATAATATTTGATAGTTTTGATAACCCTAATGTATTGAAAAATTTTTAAAAAAATTATTATTTCCTAAGAAATTTGAACTCTCATGCGATTGGGGGGCCCCTGATTCAAACTGGAGAATTAAATTTCTCAGGAATTTCTTAAGGAATCATTTTTTTAAAAATTTTGTCAAATACATTAGGGTTACAACCTTATCAAATGATTATAGCTGAAAAATAAATTTAAAATGATAAATTTAAAGAAGCAAGGTACAATTTTTCTCCAAAAAACTCAAAAAATGTCCTTTCTTTTTTAAAATTTATCATTTTAAATTTAATTTTCAGCTCATAATTTGATAAGGTTTGATAACCCTAATGAATTGAAAAAATTTTTCAAAAAAGAAAATGATTCCTGAGAAATTTAATTCCAAGTTTGAATCAGGGCCCCCAATCGCATGAGAGTCAAAATTTTTTAGGAAATCATTTTTTTAAAATTTTTTCAATACATAGGGTTATAACCTAATCAAAAAATTATGAGCTGAAAATAAATTTAAAATGAGATATAAAGAAGAAAGAAATACAATTTTCTCCAAAAAACTCAAAAATGTACCTTCCTATTTTTAAATTATCACTTTAAAATTATTTTCAGCTCATAATATTTTTGATAAAAGTTTATAACCACTATGATTGAAAAATTTTCAAAAAAAATGATTTCCTGAGAAATTTTAATTCTCAAGTTTGATCAGGGGCCCCCAATTGGGCGCATGAGAGTTCAAAATTTTCTTAGGAAATCATTTTTTTTTAAAATTTTTTTCCCAATACATTAGGGTTTATCAACCTACAAAATATTATGACTGAAAAAAATTAAAAATGATGAATAGTAAAGAAGAAAGGTACAAATTTCCTCCAAAAAACTCAAAAAATGTACCTTCTTTTTTTAAATTTATCATTTTAAAATTTATTTAGCCATAAATATTGATAAGTTTGATAACCCTAATGAATTGAAAAAATTTTTCAAAAAAATGAATTTCCTTGAGAAATTTAATTTCTCAAGTTTGAATCAAGGGGCCTCCCAAAACGCATGAGAAGTTCAAAATTTCTTAGGAAATCATTTTTTTAAAACTTTTTCAATACAGTAAGGGGTATCACAAGCCTTATCAAATATTAAATTTTTCTCCAAAAAAAAAAACTCAAATAATGTACCTTCTTCTTTAAATTTATCAATTTTAATTTATTTCCGGCTCAATAATATTTGATAAGTTTGAATAACCCTAATGAATTGAAAAAAATTTTCAAAAAAATGATTTCCTAATAGAAATTGAAATTCTCAAGTTTGAATCAGGGGCCCCCCAAACGCATGAGAGTAATGTTCTTAAGGAAATCATTTTTTTTAAAAATTTTTCAATTACATTAGGGTAATCAACCCAAATGCGGATATTTTAAAGTTCCATTTTTCTGTACTTTTGAAAATAATAATTATGCTTTACATCCGCTCTCATTTATAGTCATTTTTTCCGTTGAAGCTCAAAAATGACCTCAAAGTTAACCAGCTAAAATGACTTTTTTGGTCAAACTCCTATGAACACCAAATTTGTGATCACGAGCAAGAATTCTAGAACTGTTTCTGAAATTTTAATATCTTGTTTAATTTTCAAGTTCTGGTGCTTTTTGATATTATTCAATGTGTGAAATTATATTCAATTTAATGATTCATCAATTGATTACTAACAATTAAATAGATATTGTCTGTTGATCAGTACCTTTTTTAAGTTACCAACTCCTGCTGTTTTTCAAGTAAACCTGTTCGAAGGAAATTTCAGTAATAAAAATTCGAATCTCTAGCTGAATAAATATCACCTTATGTGAAGTTTTGTGTACAAAAACCCCCATGAAGCAAAAGTGTCACGAAAAAAGATTTCCCAGGATTTTCCAGGAAATGATTACTTTAATTGAGAGAGATGCGCGTTGAATGAGCCCCGAGTTAATCACTGCTTTCGCACAAAAACTCCCCTGCGCCTCCCCTCTCTCAATATTATTTCCGAGCGAAAAGTAAAACCGTAGTAATTGCCGCATCCGTAATTTTGATAAGAAAAATTTTAATCACATTAGTTATAAAAACTGGCATATTCAACTCCCAGAGTGACTTATGGTGACGCCATTTTTCTTAATTATTAAACTAATTAAGTCTTGAAATGTTTCTTTTAGGCGAGTCTACGAGTTGAGTAATGCAGAAAATGTTTTTATAGACAGGGGTCGACAAATTTTATGAAATTTTAGCTCTGCTCGTGAAGAGCTAATGAGAAAAATAAATAAAAAAAACTCATTGTACCTCCTCGCTTTGCACACTTTTAAAGAAGTGCTTTTCTTCAAAAAAAACTGATATTGTTCGACTAAATGAAATGGGGTCAGCGAACATGTGCAAAAAACCCCATTTATTTTGGAAATTTCTCTAAATAACCAGAAATTTGAAAAATCAAGCTTTGAACAAGCTGCTAAGCTCACAAATTAACGTGTGATATAATTAAATATATATATAAATGAGTCACTTTATCATTCAGTTCAATTGTTATTTTTGAAGGATAGGAATTAAATTTCCAAAAGTTTCAATATGTTCCAAACGCTTTGGGTACTTTTCTATCATTTGCGTAGGTTTTCGAAATGATTCGGTGAGTGGCTGAGAAATCACGATTGAGGTTTCTTTAGCTTTTCTCGGGTCACTCTAGGTCGTTATGAGTCAGTTAAATATTTTTGGAATTTCGGAATATTTTTCATCATTCATTAGTTTCGAAATGATCTAGTTAGCGTTCAGCAGTTATGATTTCGGAGTTTCTTAATGCCCACCTGCAAAAGATGTCCAACCCATCACCTGCACGAAGTGTTTCAGAACACACACAAAGTTAGATTGGCCATCATTAATATCGACTAATAAAAATAAATGGTGGTGTTCCAAAATTTTCTGAGCGTCAATAATATATATGGGAAAATGAAAAAAGACATTACGAACAAATTTTTGTCGTCGCGTGATCAAAATAAAGCGATTCCTCTATAAAGCGAAATAGTCTTTTCACCACCAGGTGGCGCCGAGTGTCAAAATTCATAATGCCAAAGTTTTCCCCTCTAAAAGTCACTCTATTTACTAGAGTCTAGTAAGTATTTCTGGTAGATCATTATTTGCTCCAGTACTGTTCAACTGCCATTAAACCAAAAATCCATCCAAAAATGCATTTCCGGTCTGATGAAAAATTTCAAAAGAACTCACCAAAATTCTTGAAATTAAAAAATAAGGGAAACATCGGGGGTCTGTTCCGATATTTCCGACGGCCAGATGACACTTCCGCAAAATATTTTTGGTCTCTGTCTTTTCTTAAACACGCTCGTGCAGGTGGAGGTTAAACATTATGACTGAACTGAACATTTAGGTAACTTAGGGCTTGTGGGTCATTCTGAGTCGAGTTAGAATATTTCGAATAATTTTTTTTTCTAGCTGAGGTTTTTTTCATTTTTGCGTAAGCTCGAAATAATCCAGTGAGCAGTTCAGAATTCACTTCTAAGGAATTATTAAAGGTCATATTGGGTCACTTTAGATTATTTATATTGAGTTGAAAATTATATTGATTTTTTATACCCTGAGTCTTTTATATAGTAACGTTAGTTTGAAATTATTCAGTTCGCGGTCTAGAAGATACGGAAGAAGAACAAATACATTGTCCTGTGGAAAATAGATGAACTTTAAAAACCCATTGTTAGCATTTCATGAACACTTGTTCACTGGTTACCGTTACAAATATAATTCAAAAATCTTTTTCAAAGATTTCAAAATTACGCGATAGCGATGAAAGTTGAATATATATTTTTAAACTGGATATTATTTTGTATAAAATAGGCGATCAACGCTTAAAACAGGGATAGATTGATAGTACAATATCCAAATCTGAAAAATCGAATTTCGCGAACAGAAAATTGTATTTTTTATAAGACGGTCTGTAAAATATTAATTTGAGATCAGCGTCCTTGTTGAATTCAATGCTGGAAATCATTTTAAACCACACTTTCGATAAATGAGCACATCGTGACGCTTTTAAAAAATTGACTCCGGAACAATTTTTTTAACCTTTTTTTGATATGCTGTGAAAATGAAGCTTATGAAGAGTAAGAAGGAATTTTTGTGAAGCAGTTTCTACTAACAGATTTGCACTAATTGAACGAAAATCGGTAAAATATATTTTTTCATAATTTGTTGAGCTAAAGATGATGGGAAATACCTATAATACAGACAGCGAGTTTCATTGTGGCAATTATTTGGAACTTTAAGGTCCTAGTAGAAAACCGGAAGATTATTAGCGAGTGGCATAGAAAATATATAGCTTTAGCCTTGTTTTCAATCGGCATAAAAAAATAAAACTTGACAAAAATTTGAAAACTTTTTTTCTAATTCTTTCAATTTTAAGGCCAATTATTATTACGTAACAAATCAAAAACACCAAGGAAAGTGTTCAAAAACCTTTTTGAAGATGCCAATATTTTTGCTGGATTTTTTAAATACATTTAAGAATAATCAAGCCAAGGCTGGCAGATCTTTTCGAAAATGCCGATTTGGAAAAAGACAAATTTTTCGGGGTCAATTTAGCATAGAAATTAAAAGAAGAAATAAAATCTGAGCTGGTCGATTTGTTCCACTAGCAGTCTACCCTAAGATAAAATTTTAATTACGCTGAAATCTGCCAGATCTCTACTACATCCTTAATTAGGAAATATTTATCATAGAAGAAGATTTTCCAAGGGAGATATTTTTGGGTCAAAAGGTGAAATATTCCAATCTAATGATACTGAGAAACGTATCATGCAATAGATCGGCAAGCTAAACAACAAAAATAAACTCCAGAACTGATCCCTTTTTGCCTTGCTGAATTATTTTCGAATTAATTTTTTTTTTCAATTGTGTCAAGACTTCAAAATGTGAAATTTGAAAATTTTTCAAGGATTTATTTAAAATCAAGGCCTAAAATTAAATTCTATATATTTGAAGGAGNATATTTTTTGTTTGGGGCCGAAATTTGACAAAAACCCACCTACAAAGTTTCTGTTTGTTTAGAGCTAGCTTTTGCAAAAATTTGGGTAAATTTTGAAATTTAACCTCGGAGGAGATAGATTTTCGATGAAAAAAGTCCAAAAACCGGTATTTTGGACCGGTTTTTTACGTATTCTAGAATAAATATAGCACTTATCGACAAAAGCTCACTTACAAAGTTTTGTATACTAATTATACAGGTTATGTTAAAATTTGGGTTTATTTCAAAATAAAACCTGGGAGGAGATAGATTTTCCGTTTTGGCTTAGGTGGCTCTTGTGCCGCTTATGTGTGAAGGAGTTTGGTCATAGAAAAAAGTTTTGACAAATTTTTTTCGCAAGTTGAAGGCTAGTTCTACAAACTGGCTAATCTGAATAGTATCCTTGAAGCCGTGTTTCGCTAATATTTTATCGAGAATATGTCAATTTAAGGACCGGGATACCCTTAAAACAGTTTACGACGTACTGTGAAATAATTTCGGCCAAGATCCTATTAAACCACTTAAAAAAATTTCTTTTGCTGTAATTTGAATGCGGTTTAGGTTTACTGTACACGTTGTACATAACAAATATTGAGAATTCCGATCAATTGATATTCAAACGCTTGACTAGATAACTATTGACACGTTTTTGTCGAATTTTTACTAGAAACGCTGTTGAGCAGGAATAGGATTTTTCCGGGTCGACGGGTTGAAAAAAATCCATCCGACCTGACTCGACCTAGTCAAATTTTTGGAAAAATTCGTTCTCCGCCCTTGAGCCCTATTTAAATAACGTAATTTTACTTCTGCGTTATATTATATATTAATATATATATTATATATAATAATTCAAATTAGGATTTTTTTAATTCCAATTTTTTTTTAAATTATTTAAACAGCTTAACTTTGGTGAACTTAGTATACATTATTTTCTATGAATCATAACATATTTTTTTTTGTAATTTTCAAATTTCAAAACTCAAACAACACTAGAATTTTGTATCGAAACCTAATTTTACATACACTGACTCATTATCAACCACGAGGCGATGACCTTGCAAAGATAAGTTAATATTGCAATCTTTTTAGCTGACAGTTTAAGTTCAAGTTTT